>CAIGQW010000302.1:4927729-4946418 GCA_903798125.1 Danio choprae | reverse complement strand
ATTATTATTATTATTATTATTATTATTATTATTATTATTATTATTATTATTATTATTATCATTATTATTATTATTATTATTCGTTCATTCATTCATTCATTCATTCATTCACTTTTTTTTCAGTTTAGTCCCTTTATTCATCTGGGGTCGCCACAGTGGAATTAACCACCAACTTATCTAGCATTTGTTTTACACAGCGGACGCTCTTCTAGCTGCAACCCATCATTGGGAAACACCCATACACTCTCATACACACATACACTACAGACAATTTAGCTTACCCAATTCACCTATAGCGCATGTCTTTGGACTTGTGGGGGAAACCGGAGCACCCGGAGGAAACCCACGCGAACATGGGGAGAACATGCAAACTAAACACAGAAATGCCAACTGACCCAGCCGAGGCTCGAACCAGCGACCTTCTTGCTACCCACTGCGCAGCACCGGTAAGGTTTCAGTTAATTATTATTATTATTATTATTATTATTATTATTATTATTATTACTATTATTATTATTATTGTTGTTGTTTTTACCATAGCATTTTCTGTGAGTGGGATGAAGTTCTGACTGTGACACTGGAGATTAAAAAGTTCCCCATGGTTTAATATTATTTTATGAATATTATGATTTTTTTAACACAATATTTGTCACCCTATGCCTAATTATTATTATTTTTAGGGGGGGTTACAGTATATTTATATAATTTACATTATTTTTGTGTCATTTTATTCTAGTCTGATATCTGGTAAAGTTGAATTCTATAATTACTTTCTTATAAACTTCTTACTTTTATTGGACCTTGTTGTTACAATTACTCAAAGTATTATACGTTGTTACCGTTTACTCAAAGATTATAAATCTCTTACTTTCTTATAAACTTCTTACTTTCAAAGTAACAGCAAAGTTAATGACTTCACAGACCTTTCTGATGAAATCAGCATTTTGTTTATTTCTTTCTTGCTTTTATCTTTTCTTTTTTTGAGATTGAGCAGACATCAGGCTCTTGGTAAACAAACAGCAGTCGAGTCATTTTAGGAGAAATTGTGACGCCAGACTCAGATAGGTTGAATTTGGATGACATCACTCTAAAGTAAAAGAGACAGCATCAGGTCTGAGATGAGTGCTGCGATCGCTTCTGTCATCTGTGAAAAGCCGCATCCCATTTCCTCTGCTTCAGTCTCAAAATGCTTTTTACCACAAAAAAAAAACACTGGTTCTCTTAAAACATGCATCAAAGCATGACAAGAGACACAAGCAGGAGCAAACAATTTGACAAAGCCTGTGCTACAGTGTGAGAATGCAAAACACTCTCGATTTGACCAATTGTCTGCAAGAGCACAGCTTTTAAGACGTATCTAAATAGATCTTTCGTATGCATTATAAATGGCCTTTGTCGTTAGACTTTATGTTCAGAGCAACGTGATGTGGAATCAAAATGGCTGAGCTGTCCTTGAGAAAAAGGCAGGAGTCATGAGATCATGCATTATTGAAAGACTATCGCTGGAGCTTTAAGGCTGCTGAAAGCTGTGAGTTTCCAACAGCAACATTCACAAACAATCATAAATTGTTATTTTTGGATCTTGTATGTTCAGCTCTGAATCTTATTTCTCTTTACTGTCTTCTTTGCTGGGACTTTACTGTATGTCAGAACTGGGGGTTTGAAACAAATGAGCCCAAAGTTTTAATTTGTCCTTGCTAAATGCTAAAGAAAAAATGCTTCTATGTATGTTTAGGTATCACATGTACATAATACATACATATATATATATATATATATATATATATATATATATATATATATATATATAATTTATTTATTTATTTTTTTTGATTAAACAAATTTTATTTTTATACTATCTAAAACCAGTAAAAGAAACCTCCTACCAACATAATTATGTTGTTCATTTGTTATTGTAGCTGCAATTCAAACCAATCACTTAAAAAAAAAAAAAAACACTAATCCCATCTTATATACAACTCTGGACTTAGAGTTACCATGTCCAACTTTACATGGGGGGAATGTAGGAAAAGAGACTAAAAGAGATGTAAAGATAAAAAAGCAGACACATCCCCTCCTAAAAAAATAAAGTGTTTTTTTTTAAATGGCATCAACAGTTCCATGAAGAGGCTTTAACATCAATAGCAGTGTTTCATTCCACAAAGGGTTCTTTACAGTGGGGAAAATGATTATTTATGTGCCGTGTACAAGACAAGGTTTTCAGCCAAAAGCATAAAAGTTTTTATGTGTTTTCCCTCTTCCTTCACCTGACAACTGCATTTTTGGGACTGAAATGCATAAATCTGAAAACCGGTTACAAAGTGAAAGTTTTTAAAAATGCAGCCGTTGTTGTGCTTGCATAAACACCCGGAAACGAGAGTTTTTGAAAACGAAGACATCATGTACGTGCATATTAAAGGTAAACGCAAACAAACATATAAATGATGGCAAAGAACGTGGCAGCTTTTTTGTTGTGAACATTAAGTGTTTTGTAACACTTCATCAGCAAAGTGTGGATTTACTTCACATTCCAACCAACACATCTTATGTCATTGTCACTTCCCAATGGTCTAGAAAACAAGGTGATAGTGTCAAATACTGGCCTGGCATACATAGTACAGCGTTTTGGGTCTTTTTCATGGATGTGTAAACGCAGATCACTTTGTAAATGTTGTCGTGTAAACGTGAAGGGAAACACTTTTATATTTTTGGCTACATCGTGTAACAGCAACTGTTTATTTGGGGAACAAAATTTACTTCTGATGCATCACTGTAAAAGTTGTTTATAGACCCATGTTTCTCTCCCGTATCTTTGAAGAACTTTGTGCCTAAAGGTTTTTTTAAGGAACCAAAAAATGTTCTTCTATATGGCATGGCATCTTGACACTTTTATTTTTAAAAGCGATGTTTAGAATAATGTTACTCCCCCATTTCTTTCATTAAAAAAGCACCAGACAGATTTGACACATGGCACCGCTTGCACATGGGCACACACACGCACACCTTTAACACTTATTCAGTACATCCCTACTGAGATCTTTAATGCATCACCTGACAGCTTCTCATCCCCCCATGTTTTAATCAGCAAAGAACCCTGCTCCATTACCGCCAGCTGATAGGCAGTCCAGGTAATTGCCTGAAAAAAGAAGCCATTCCGGCCTGCTGAAAAGAGAGAGAGCGAGGGCTGAAAATGGCTTAAGTGTGGCTGTTTTTCCAGAACAAAGCCAGGCTGAGTGGCTTGTTAAATGCAAAGTCTGGCCTCTTCGACGGGGCCCCTGTAGATATGTGTAGGAGAAGTGGGACAGGGCTTGGAAAATATAACAGCGGAGCAAGGACAATATGAAGCTTTCCTCAATGGGCTGAGCGTCTACTAAGAGCTTGAACACTGAATGTGGATCAATGCACTGTAGGCCACAAGCCTGGCACTTAGACTCCCTCTGTCCGCCTGTATTGTGGCACATTTCACATCCACACGCCACAACAGACGCAAAAGATCAAGAAATGCAGGGTTACTCAGAGTCAGCCTTCCTCTAGACGCTTTGCAAAACACTTTCTCATCTCTAACAGTGTGATTTCAGAGTCGCTCTTCATGTCATTGTGTGATTTTTTTCCCTTCACAGTAATGAGAGTCAAGGCTTATGGGGTGTTTTGTTTACTGCTTGTTTCGTATGCATGGAGTCAATGGGATCATTTTAAAAGCCCCTTTCCACAAATCCTCGTGTTGAGCATTATCTAACGAAGGCTTGAATTGAAAACCACCTTCCTGCTGCGAACTCACTTCAGCAGCTGTAATTTAAGCCTCCAAACACAACTGTCAGCACTGTATCTGAAGAACACACAGAAGCACAACAAAATTAAACCCCTGACTCCCACCCACATGCACACAATCACAAGAGAGCCAGAGAGTCAGAGGTGCTGTGTACGAAACCGGCAACCCGGCATATCCATAGGAGTTTATTGACATTTTGAGTCACTACATTTGCATTTTGATTATTTATTTTTTTTTATCATGGCTGCTTCACACTGGCCTAACAGTTCTATTATACAAATAAAATTACCTTATTCCATATACGCTTAAGTTAATGGTTAACAGTATGAATTATTAAACTGTAATGCAATGAATGAATGAATGAATGAATGACATGAACGACATTATATGTTTGAATAAATAAACATTGGGCAGCACGGTGGCGCAGTGGGTAGCACAATCGCCTCACAGCAAGAAGGTCGCTGGTTCGAGCCCCAGCTGGGTCAGTTTGCGTTTCTGTGTGGAGTTTGCATGTTCTCCTCGTGTTTGCGTGGTTAGTTCTTGCAGGGACAAATTAATACTAACATATACTTTTAAGAGATGAATATAATGATATAATGATATAGATACCAGTTTAATGTTACTCTTAAAGGTTAATCTTTAAGACTAACACAATAAACATCGCATTGGGCACATCCCTAATTGGATTTTTAAGCTCATAATCTGTATATAAAAAAATTATATATATATAAAAACCTAAAACGATAATAAAACTGAACTTCTTCTCATAGGTACACGATCCACTTTAAACAAATCACAAAACTTTTCTATTCCCACAGATGATTCTGTCATTACCCCCTCCCTTCAGGTTAAGAGTCTGGGGGTCATCTTCGACAGCACCCTTTCATTCACTGCACATGTTAATAATGTCACCCGGTCCGCTTATTTCCACCTTCGAAATATAAATCGTTTACGTCCTTCTCTCACACCTCATTCAACTGCCATTCTTGTTCATAGTTTAGTCACTTCCCGATTAGACTACTGTAATTCCCTTCTGTTTGGCCTCCCTAATAAAACCCTTCATAAATTACAACTGGTACTAAACGCTGCAGCCCGTATTATCACAAAAACTCCCTCTATCTGTCACATCACACCCATTCTACAACAGCTTCACTGGCTTCCCATCTTTTACAGAATTAATTATAAAATACTACTTCTCACTTTTAAAGCCATCCACAATCTTGCTCCTCCATACCTCACTAGTCTTGTTCATATCGCCACACCCTCTCGAACACTCAGGTCTTCTTCTTCCATTCACCTCACTGTTCCCCCTGTCCGCCTTGTCACTATGGGGAGCAGAGCCTTCAGCTACTCTGCTCCTCAGCTTTGGAATTCACTTCCTCCTGATCTCCGTAATTTAAACTCTTTTTTACAATTTAAATCCAAACTCAAAACACATCTGTTTAGAGCAGCCTACTCTGTTTAACTCAACCTCACTTTTTAAAAAACTTTTATTGTATTGTATTGACTTTTATTGTGTTTTTATTTGAACTGTCTGTTCTTGCTGTCCTGTACGGTGACCTTGAGTGTCTAGAAAGGCGCCTTTAAATAAAATGCATTATTATTATTATTATTAAAACCACAACAACAACAACAACAACAACAACTACTACTACTACTACTACTACTAATAATAATAATAATAATAATAATAATAATAATAATAATAATAACAACAATAATTTTTTAAAACAATAAAGCAAACTAAAAATACATAGTTCATACTTGGTTGCATGATTTAACACATTAACTGACATATAAAAAAAGTGGAAAAAATGTGTATGATATACAGTGCAGTATATACAGGCCTACCTGATGTTTACTGTTTCTTCCAATGCACTACACATTAAAGACTGACAGCACAATTCCATACAGACAAATACATGCTTTAACGAAAGCCAAGTATCACTGGATGAGCATCACTTTAAGATCTGTGTAAAAAGATGTATTCCCTCTGACTCCATGTTTAAACACTCTTTAAATTCTAGGTTTTCACTCTTTCTTGCTTATAGCACTAATTTGGACATTGTCACTGTCACAGAACGCTTCAAGTTAATTACATCCTCTATAACCATCATCAGGGCCACCATCTTTATCACTGAAATCATTTGATTTGATATCTTGCCATTTACCAAGGGAGAAAATGAGATTTCCCTCGTTTGAGACTTAAAGGAATATACTTAAAGGATCATTGAAAAGCTGATAACGTCTACATTAGCAGCATATAGCACAGATTGGGTATTTAAATCATCAAACTGTGTTTTTCACGTTTTGGATTTAAAAAACCCAAGATGTCATATATCGGATTTCTGATATGAGTGCTGCACAGGAGGTGAAGGTGGTTCGTTAGAAGCTTGAGAAGCTTTAGACTACTGTATATCAGCTTGGACTACTTTTATGGTGCTTTTATAGTGCTTTTCTCCCTTTACAGCTTGTCACTTTCATCTGCCACGAAAGATCTACATTCATACAGAGTTCGGCTACAACCTATTAAAACATAAACAAACTCAAGATCTTCAGGACTCCCTGATAGAACATGAGGGTGAAGAAGAACATGCTGAAGGTGATAAAGAATATGAAGATTAGGATGAAGATAAAGAAGATGGCAAAGATGACAAATAAAAAAGAAAGATGGCAAAAATAGAAATTACAATAACAATCAAGGCCATGACAATGACAAAAAACTAACAAGGACAATGAAGAAACATAAAATATGAAGAGGAAGATCAAGATAAAAACAACAAAGATGGCTTAAAAAAGACAAAGAAGAGGAAAATGTCAAAAAGAAGACAAACTAAGATAATGATGACGATGATGATGATGATGATTAAGAATACAGTGATGAGAAAAGACAAAAATGACAATGATGAAGACTGAATGTGTAAGTGAAGAAATGAAGACACCAATGGTGACAATTAAAAAGACGATAAAGAAAAAAGTCACCATAGATGAAGAAGATGAAGACAAAGATGAAGTATATTCAGAACAAGAAGCAAAAAAGACGACGACAAAGAAAATGAAGAACAAAAATAAAGAACACCTACACCTACATCTACACCCTTTATTATGCAACAAAGAGCAGAGATTGTAGAGCGTTCAAAGCTAATATAATTCTTTTTATGCAAGCAGTCAAACACAACAGTCCATCTCATTAGAGGAGACAATATTTCTAAATGAATCATCTGAAATGCCAAAATATTTCTAGCTGCGAATCTGAGGTTGACTTTGGGCCACTTCTGAAATTGCTGTGGACTTCATCACACCACACTGCGGTACCATTTGCTGGCTAGCTCACTGAATACATGCCCATACATTTGTATTTATTATTACATATTTGATAAGTACAGGAAACTAAGTCTCATGCCAAGGTTGTTTCCTTGAATAACCAGAAGACATGACTAAGTTTTACACTGAGTCATCATTTGAGATTCATTTTCCTCCTAAGTTTCTGATAAACATTTGCACTGACTGTGTAGCTGTATAAGAAGGCCAACTCCTGCTGCAGAAAACATCCCCCAAACCATGACACTTCACCTCCACCTTTCATTGACTTTTTTTAAACTACGATTTCAGTCTTTCTCTAGTTTGATGACCTGATTTTCTGTCCAAGCAACATGCTCCTCAGAAAAAGTTAGTCCAGCCTTTTGATTCTGCTGGTGAGAGGTTTGATCACTGCAGGGCTTTCAGTCCAACATTTTTTAAACACTTTAAGCCAAGACAAATCCTTACCCTGTTCAGAGCTGAAGTAAAAAGCATTTCTAGCATAGAAACAGTTGTCCATTGAGATTCTTTGCATTCTCCTGTCGCATTTGTCTTTCATAGATGACCAGCCTTTCTGGGGGACGTGGATGAGTTGGTGAACTTTTAAAGATTCTAGAAATCACAAATTTGATAAATCCAGGTTCTCTTGCAAAGGAAAAAAGTGTCTGTAAAAAAATGTATGGCTTACTATGATGAGGCAGGGATTTGATGGATGTTTAATAATAAAATAATGGACAACTGCTGCATGCACACACAAACAAACACAGGTTCCAGACCTGGTCCTCACTTATTTTCCACTGTCATGCCCTCAAGGGCTGAGTCCACACTAAAAGATTTTTTAAATCTTAAAAGATTTTTTAAATTGTTAGAGACCACAAAAAAGGATCTGATTTTACCATTTAGCTCCTATAGTGTTATGCCATGTGCCATGACTTGACAAAGACAGCACCAATGGATTTTCAACCAGAGTGCTGAATTTGAACAATCACAAAAAAAAAACCTTTTGAGACTTGAGAATAAACATGGCAGACAAAAACATTTGTGATGTTGCCATTAATCTACAATCCTCTTTCTCTGCTGTCCAAATCCATTTCACTTTGTGCTGTGCCAGGTTAATTACTCTTAAAGGTCCAGTGTGTAGGATTGGCAGGAGATATTGCAGTCCAAATTCTAAATATTGAGGGTTTTTTTTTTTTCACCGGCTCATCCGACGATGACTCAACACACACATTTTGCCAGATTAATGACACAAACAGCCTTACAATGTAAGCTGCTGAGCTAATGTTTATGTTTGTAATATTTGTATTAATTGCTAATAAAAAAATAAAAAAAAACACATGGATTTATTACTCTGTATCTGTGTCTAATTTTAAAGGCTAATTCTGTCCTCTGGAGGACACATTATTGGCCTCGCCCACATACATTGTGGCAGCCTTCCTTACTGAAATTAAATATTAAAGGTGTGAACCTACACTGGTCTCATGGTTCGGTTCAGTTACGATTATCATGCCATCGATTCGGTTCAATTTGATATCTCGGTGCATCACGGTGCATTGACAATGCTTTCTATACACAATTTTACATTTTACTTCACAGCACAAGAATTATTTTATTAAAATGTATAACATAATATATGTATTTGTAATACAAACTTGTCCTTTAATACTAGCAGTCAGATATATGTGAACTGTACCTTTAATTTTACCTGCTCAAAGAAAAGTATGAAACAAAACTCAAATACATGCACAGAACAACATGAGCATTTAAAGCAAATAAACAAACGTAAATATCATCCTACTTGCTTTTTAAGCGTTGTCGAGCGAGTTCTTACACCCCTATGATTGGTCACGCGCTCAACAGAAAGGGCTGCGATTGGCTCTAACGCGCTGGCGCTGTTCACCGATAAGTGACACTGATAAAAGGACGCGGCCATCACAGCTGATCTATGATAGACGCGGTGGAGAAAACTCGCTCTGCAGACACGCTCGTGTCTGGATCCACAAGTATCGCTATAACAGCCGAGAGGAGAGAAAACATCTCGCCTCCCTCGCATTAGTATTCTACCGTGACATATGAGATAAATCACATCAGTACGTAATAACCGGTTATTATATATAAATAAACCCATACCGTATTGTCTGCGTCTGCATCACGTGCACCGAATAAACTTTTAATTTTGACACACCGATTAAATATGCTGTGTTTTCCGCCAAGGCAACCTGGGGTGCTGAAATATAATTGATTAAAATGGCAGTGGGCGGAGTTACACGGACAATAATAAGGCAGATGTTCTGACACAAAATGCACGTTTTCAAAGGAGAATAAGTGACTTTAGCATCATTTTTTCTGATAAACAAGCATCTGATTAAAAAAAAACATATATACAGCACCTTTAATACACCTCACACCACATGAAAATCTGATAAGATAAACTTTAGAAACATCAAGATAATTACATTACCTAGGATTATCAGAAGGGGAGAAATTGGCTCAAAATCAGCCTAAAATCATCTTGTGGTGTGTGCCCAGTGCCTAATTGCCTGATTCTGGTTCATTTTCAAACATCTAATTTTAGTTTTATATGTAACAAGAATTATGCTTGAAAAACTACTATTTTACAGAGTACAGATTCTAATTATGATATCCACTCACACATATACACAGAGTTGGCTAGTTATCACCTTGACATTTTGCGTGTCATAAGAAGCTGCAAGAACATCAGAAACCAGCTGTGAAATGCCCAAGTTCACATGTGATAGCATATTTAGATATGGGTGCTGACTAGCGTAAACACGCCACTGTAGATGTTCAGCTATTGTAGCGTGAAGGTAAAGCGTGAGCTCTTTATAACCCATGCTGAGAGCTTATCAGTTTCAATGACAGCCGACAAACAAATGCAGTCGTCCAGTCAGCACACAAGCTCAGATGAAACAGATTGAGCGAAACAAGATGGAGACACGGTTCACCAGTTAGATGGCTTTTATGGCCGTCAAACATCAACGCAGTTTAATCGATTCAAATTGCCGGAGTGCGTTTGTCATTATTACAGCACTGTCCCTTTGCACTGTCGGCAGGGAATTGTTTGTCTGAATGAAAGGGTCACTAGGCGCGACAAAGGCCAGAGAGGCCATCGTTAGCACTGTCTGCTTGTTAACCAATGCAAGTCATTAAGAATGAAAATTGCCGCAAGATCTGTATGCATGACGGATCTTTCGCAATAACAACACCCACATTCTGCTTACTTAGCATGACCTGCCCCAACATAGCAGCCATTGAATTGGCAAACTAATTAAACAATGCCTCGCATGCCGAGGGTGGTCATGGGATTACTGAGCAGATCCAGTGAAAAGCCATCAAAACAAGAGCATGACATCCCGTCTACCTTCTGGCCATGGGTTTGTCTTACTGTCTGTTTAAATCACCAAACTGACATTATTTCCAAAACAAATCACTTTAGCCCTAGGATATTATATTGTCTTGGAGTTTGTTTTTAGAAAGTCATGTTTTATTAATGAACCTTGCATTTTCAATGTAGGAGTAGTCAATCAGTTAATGACATGTTTAGCCTACGGTTCAGAGTACAACAGGGCTAACTAGTGAAACGAGAATGTTGTGCTTGCTCCATCTAACTACACGGCACAATCCCCGACTGCTGCTCAACAGCAATAACAACAGGTGAAAATCATGTAACATTATTAAACTGTTTTACTGTGCAATAAATTGAGGCAGAGAAAAGTTACAAAACCACTAATACAGTAGTGTCTGAAAGCGAGTTGCACAAGATTTGCTTTTAATGACTGGACGCATTTAAATAAAATATAAAAATATGAGGAATACTGTTATACTGGGAAAAGCAAATCATTAAATGTGGTAAAAACATTTAAATAAAAATAATAATAATATTATCATGGAGATAGTATTTTATTTTTGCTTTGTTAAAATGGCTACATAGTGCTCACAGTAATTAAAGTACACAATATAATCAGTAATTCATATGTTATAGGTTTTCCCTTATAAGTATTATTAAGTTATAAGTATTTTTAGCAGCCATTCCTCTGTGCAATCCTCGATAAGCATTTTGTTTATATGCTAAAAAAATCGACATCAACATAACATTAGTGTGTTTGAATACAAGGCAAATGCATCCTGTACATTTTAATAGTCAGGACTTTGGTCACTATACTGTATAAGTGATGTGGCTTACTGGTAAATGCTAACCATTAGAAAACTGTGTAAGGGTAATAAAGTCCATATTTATAATGTTGCTTTTTCTGACCCATGCCTGTATTATCAACATAGGAATTATTTAGATGTTTTAAAAAATGTATTAAAATGTATATTAAATGTATGTGGTACATCAATGTAAATTACATAATTGTATGCATTTAAACCAATAAATAAATTGACACAATAGGACAAGGTGCATGCTATAATGAACACATATCTTGTGCACTTTCTTAAAATATGTATTTCTGACATTGAAGAACATGATTTATAGTCCAAATTAGATAACAGAAAGTAAATTAGAAATAAATGAGTATCATTATTTACCAAGGATGCAATAAACTGATCAAAAGAGGCAGTAAACAAAAGGTTAATGTTACAAAAAATATATAATAAATTGCATTCTTACAAACTTTTATTTATGAAGCAATCTTGAAATCATTGCAAATAAAAAGAAATGTTTTCGAAAAGAAAAATTCATCATCTTTTATTTTTATTTTATAGATTGTAAAGGACAAGGAGATGTGAGGATTTGACCGCAAGCAGTTGAATAATCTATCATTAAAGATAATCCAAACTGCAGTATGAGGTCAAAATATATATTTTTCAGCTGGTTGTAAATGTATGTGTTTATGTTAAAGGGGACCTATTATGCAAAAATCCCTTTTATAAGGGGGTTTGAACACAGTTGTGTGGCAACAGTCTGTAAATATAACCAGCTTCTAGTGGTAAACATTTATTCATTTTATTTTTTATAATCACACTTCATAACTTCTTTTATAATCACACTTCTGCATGTCTGCAGAAACACTTTGATTGAGAGTATCTCTTTGTCATCAGAAGGGGAAAGCCCCTTTCATTAGTGACAATCTCTTTGAATCTGCCACTATGCTCACACATAGGCATTTGTAGCTCTGCCCTCCTTTCAAAAGGGCGCAATCTCATTTGAGTTTAAAGTGACAGTCACCAAAACTACACAATTTGCATCAAAGCCTAAAAGGGGCCGTTTCAAAGAGTTCTAAAACATTATTTGTGTGGTATTTTGAGCTGAAACTTGAGCACACACTCTCTAGGGACATCAGACACTTATTTTACATCTTGTAAAAAAAGGGGCATTATAGGTCCCCTTTAATACAACAAGCAACATAAAGACATCTAATTCACAGCGTAACCAGAAGCTAACAAGTAACAAATGCAGGTAATAAATTACTATGAATGCTTACAAGAGTAACCTTAGAAACAAACAAGGCAGCAAAGGGATCAAACTGAAAATAAACACAGGAAGTGAAAACATTGCAACAGAAATATAATTCACATTAAAAGTCCTTGAACATTTTAGTTTAGGTCTTAATTCACAATATTAACATACCATTAACGAACAGTACTAGCTTAATAAACTACTAATTAACTCTTTATTAATAGTTAGTAAGGTAGAAATTGGGTTTAGGTTTTGGGTAGGATTAGGGATGTAGAATAACCATACTTTATAACTACTAATGAACAGTTAATAGCTTAATAATAGGCAGGTAATAAGCCAGTATAGTTAATAGCATGAATTATGACCTAAACTAAAATGTTACCAAGAAAAACTATGAGCACAGATCAGCATATCAGAATTAGGATTAGAGGAATGACCAAAAATCTAAAATACACAATTCAAATATATTAAATTAGAACAGTTATTTTAAATTGTATTAAAGTCCTGCTTCTAAATTTACTGTATTTTTGAAGAGGCTTTGAAAAACATTCCAAAAACTCTACTGACCCTACAATTTTGAAAGCTAGACATTTAACAGCACAACAGCGACTTCATTTTTATTTTATTTTTTTGGTTTGTTTGTTTGTTAGATAAAAGTGCTCACCTACTTTCTCGTGCGGTTATGTCTACCTGCACATTGAGGCCATGTGGACCTATCAAGTGATGCTCTGTTCAACAACTCAATCTCTGTAAACACAGAAGCATGAGGAGGTGGAAGGGCAGCATTCACTTTTCACTTTTAGTCTGTGACTCGAACCTTCTATTTGCAGGAAGTTCATAATGACAGCCTTCAAAGCACTCAAACCAAACAAACACATAGACACTCAGAAGGTGGAGAAGCATCTCTACCTTACAGGATGGAGGAATTGGTACGACGTATTTGTTCTATAACTAAAAAATAACTATTTCTGTACATATCCTTCCTTCTTTGGGTCATGTTTAAAAAATTTACTTGGCAGCGACACGTAAAGAACGAATACAGGACAGAGTCGTGACCATAAGAAATAACAAAGCCACAGAACAGACTATTGTTGTGCGTCTGTCATTTTCCAACACTGTTTTTTTTTTCTGGGCAGCAATTCAATGCTGACTAAATAGTTGAGAGCATTTTGGTGTAAAAGTTGTTTACAGTGTTTTTGGATCTTCATATTTATGTGGTGCTCACTGAAGCTAGAGATACAGAAAGCAGCGTGCTCAAATGCAAAAATGACTGTTGAAAATGCGAGAGTGCTGAAGTGCTCCAACTCCAATGAAAATCTTGCAATAATGCAGTGTATTTCAGGGCAATTTTGGCTAGTATTTTAGAATGATAAATAATTGTAATGTCTCCATAAGTCAGTTGTTCTTAATTCCGGTCCTTAGGCTCCCCTGCCCTGCACATTTTGTATGTCTCTCTCATTTGAGACGCAAGGATCAGTTCATGGATCCCTCTGTTAACAAGTTAATGATCTGAATCAGGTGTGTTAAGTAAGGAATACATACAAAACGTGCAGTGCAGGGGGGCCTGAGGACCCGGGATTGAGAACCACTGTCATGAATGAATGAATGAATGAATGAATGAATGAATGAATGGAATCCATTATTGCAAAGTAACTTGAACACTCTCTAACTGAAAATTGTATAGTATTAATGTGACTGTCAAAGCTACAGTATGCTTCCATACAAAGATGCAAATTAACTTTATGAGCAAAACTGCAATAATGTTGTAATAGTTTTCATTCAATAAGTCAAAAAGAATAAAATTGTCACTTCATGATAAACTGACGCCAAATATCAAAAAGAAAAATGGCATTTGCTGTGGTAGAAGAAGCCACTGTGGGCCTTTTTTCTTATTTAATAAATTACTTTTGCCTCAGCAGACAAAAATGAAACGCAATGGAGGCATGAAACAAAGTTGATCTTACTCAGTATCCAAAATTTGTAAATACATAGGTGAATGTAAACATAGCTAAAGAGATAAAAGCTAATATTAACATTTGCAATGCAAATTAAATGTTCCCCAAAATGTTCTTTAAAAGAGTTTTAATTTCTTAAAAAAGATTACATTTGCAATGTCATGGATAAAACAAGAAATACATAAATATGCCAGAAAAAGAACTTTCTTCAAAGGAGTACCATTATTAATGTTCTTACCCCAATTACATTTTAATTTTTTGCTTTTTTTCTTGCAATACATGTCAAGCAGTAAAAGCATCTTGAACATCTTGATTTAATAGCAATAAGATATTTTAATGGAAAACAAGAGAAAACACTAACTAAAAAACATTTACTGCAGTGGTATGTGTTGTTAGTTACTAAATATGAGATAGAAGGTTCGGGAAAAAAAAAGAATTGGAAAGTTACTTAGTGCTTGTCACTGTTATACTGTGTCACTTTAAGAAAGCATCACGATGTGTGCAAAGTAGCAGCATGTCAGGATAAGTGCTCCCATTTTAATTGCTGATGTTTTTAGTTTTTTTTTGCTTTGTAAGCGTATGCTGTCTTGTTGGGAGCTGATGCACAAAACGAATACAAACGGATTTGTGTTGAACGCTATAAACGAGTGGACTTAAAATGTACATAACCAGAATATCACAGACTTGGGAGACTTGAGCTTGGGCCAGTAAATCATAGTTCTGCAAAACCCTTTAAAAGTCCCGTGAAGTGCTTTAAAATGTGCAATTTATATTCGATGTTTGACGTAATCTCAACTGAAAAACAAAGAGAGGGACATAGAGTAGCACTTCCCCTTTAAAAAAAAACGTGCATCAAAAAACAAAACAAATGAGAAGCATCTTGAGGTGAGCAGGATATGTCAAATACTAGAGAGCATTAGGTTGGTCAAGATTTGATGAGAAACTGAAATGTGAAAAAAAAAAACATATATCCATTCAGGCGAAAGTGACAAACTACCAGCTTTACAAGTTTATATCAGTTTTATATCATCTAAACGCAATTTTGTCACTGTTTTGTACCACAATAGCTTATAGATATCCTTAAAGACTAACATACTGATACTAACATCTAAACATTATTTTCACTGGACCTTTAAGATTTGTTGAGGGAAAAGCATCTTTTAAAAAACATCTCATTTACATTTTTGAATGAATACAAATATTTTATTTATACTACATATTTGGCCCATGTCCTAAAAATGTGGCTGCAGCTCACCAAGTTTTTACCAGCATGCCGCTCCACTGAGAACAAGCAGACATCTTTCCATTTCTACCGGTGGAGGAGGAAACTAAACAGTGCGTGCATGTGTAAAGAAATGTGAAAGTAGGAGAGAAAATAAAGGAAATTGGATTTTTTGGTGGTAGTAGTAGTAGCTTCTGCAGGTGAGAAAAACAGACAGACAGATGCAGTGGGGTTGGAATAGAGATGACATTGAACATTTTGATTTTGAAATATGCATCTGTTTATGTATTTTAAAAAATAAAATAAAATCAAATAATCAAATCAAATGAAACCCAGGTATTCCACCAATAGTGCTAACACGTTTCGTTGGTGTTATTATTGATACGTGGTTTATAATGAATAGTTTGAGGAATACTGAGAAGATTGATATGTGATTAAATAAAATGATAAAATGAGACAATAATTGATAATGTTAAAAAGTTTATATTCTATATAAACACCAATCTTTCTTTTTATATTAATCAAACACTGTCAGAAATAAAGGTACAAAATATTCCACTGGGGTGGTACCTTTTCAAAATATACACTTTTACAGCTGCACATTAATACCTTTAAAGTACACTTTTGTACCATTAAGGTACTATGAGGTACGCATTTGTACTTTTTTAGGTACCTATTAGAAACAAAAAGTACCTTTTGAAGAGGTACTTCCCCATTGACAGATTTTGTACCTTTATTTCTATTTGTAAGATGGTATACATAAAATTCAAAACAAATGCAAAATGTAATTTTAAAGTTGAATAATTGATGTTTTCTCTTAATTTTTACATTGTGTAATTTACTGAAACAAATTGGGGAAAAACAATGATCTTGAACATTGATATTACATTTCTTGTGCAGTAAAATTTCTAAAGGATCATGTGACACTGAAAACTAGACAAATTATGTCAATGCATAACCTTTGCAATCACAGTAATAAAGCATCGATTAAAACATTAGAAAACAAATATTAAAAGCACCATAGAATGCATTACATTATGTTTAAAACATACTATATTTTTTTAACATATAATCTGAATACACCATTCCTTAGAAGTACTGAAACCTAAATATTGGGCTTTTTTTACAGACAAAAACACAACTGAAAGCATGTGGTGATGAAAAAGTCATATAATGAACTGAATACAATTATTCACCGTACATATTAAGAAAACTTACCGTTAACCAGGTCACAGATACTTGCTTTAGCATTTTGACTTATTTTAACCATTAAAATCACAACCTTTTTTTGTACAGTATGTCTAGGTATATCCGGGTTTTCATTAAATGGCATCTTTAAAACACTGAACAAAAACAAACTAAAAACATTTAAACATTTAAAACGGCAATGACATTTCACAATATCAATTGATTTTACGCTAAAAATCTCTCAGCAATTTAGTCCAAATTATACAGTATCACTGCCAAGAAAAGCCAGACAGATGCAACACAAACGCATATTCTAAGCTCCACTTCCTTGACTCATTCAGGCTACTCACTTACCAATGAAGGAAATGGCATCTTTAGCCATTGACAATGCAGTAGCTGGATATCAGCATGGGAGATGTGCTAAATGCGACTGAAGCACACAGGGTAAATGGTCAGTCAGAATGAGCTTAAGGGGAGACGCATGTCATCCTGTCACAGCAATGGAAAGAGCGCTTGATAAGTCACCAGATCTGTGTGTGTGCGTCTCTTTTCCACCTTCACAGAGCCAGAGAAATGAGCACGACGCTCCATGTTCTGACTGCCTGACTGCACCATGCAGCCGTTCTGTCAATCACTCCTCAGGCTCTCCAGGTCATTTTTTATAATATCCTCATAGCACTGCAACATGAGCTTTATCATATAAGAGTCTGCATGAAATGAAACTTTGCAAAAAGCTGTGACCGTTAGCTTGTCGTTCAAATATCAGATTTAGCCTTGCGCCTTTGGCTCAGATATTGTTCCTTCTACATAAATTAAATCTGTAGTGCATGTAGTCAATCATCAGTTAACTGTGCCCAACAGGATGTTGTGTTTTTCTTCCCACAAGCGGTGTATTTACATTGTGCCTTGTGAAATGCAATTAGCACACTTGCAGCAGTTTTACGACAAATACTCCAAAGAGTCATTTGAAGAGATAAGGATCTATAGATCTATACCATAAAATAAAACAAAATTATGTTTGAATGAATTTATGAAAAAAACAATGTGTGTGTGTGTGTGTGTGTGTGTGTGTGTGTGTGTGCTCACTAATGCTGCTTCTATTTGATCAAAAAGTACAGTAAAACAGGAATATTGTGAAATGTTAACTATAATCTCATTTATTCTTACTCTTATTTTATTTCTCCAGTCTTTGGTGTCACATAATTTTTGAGAAATCATTTTAATGCTGGTAAGATGCTTATATTACTTATATTACTTACTATAAAAGGAATATTGCTGCCTACTATCTTTGTTATGTTGTTTTATTATTATTATTATCATTATCATTATCATTATTATTATTGTTATTATTATCAATAATAATAATAATAATAATAATAATAATAATAATAATAATAATAATAATAATAATAAAGTGGGTAGCACAATCACCTCACAGCAAGAAGGTTGCTGGTTCGAGCCTCGGCTGGGTCAGTTGGCATTTCTGTGTGGAGTTTGCATGTTCTCCCCGTGTTCGCGTGGGTTTCCTCCGGGTGCTCCGGTTTCCCCCACAAGTCCAAAGACATGCGTATAGGTGAATTGGGTAAGTTAAAATTGTCTGTAGTGTATGAGTGTGAATGAGAGTGTATGGATGTTTCCCAGTGATGGGTTGCGGCTGAAAGGGCATCCGCTGCATAAAACATATGCTGGATAAGTTGGCGGTTCATTCCGCTGTGGCGACCCCAGATTAATAAAGGGACTAAGCCAAAAAGAAAATGAATGAATTAAAAAAATAATAATAATAAATAAGAAGAAGAAGAAGAAGAAGAAGAAGAAGAAGAAGAAGAAGAAGAA
>CAIGQW010000302.1:4909388-4922729 GCA_903798125.1 Danio choprae | reverse complement strand
TTGATGAACATTACTTTCAGCCTTAATAAACCTTGAAATTATATTTAAAATAGTAATTATAGGGGTCAAGAAAATGTCCAACCTTACAACAGATTATGAATGGAGATCTACATGTAAACGATCCATTATTTAAGATAATAACAAAAAGGATTTAGAAGAAACAATTATGTACAACTCTTCAAATTGATTATTTTTTCCTCCAATGCATTTTTAATTCAAATAAATGCATTTGTGGAAAATGCATTTACAGTATAAAAAAATATATTTTTGTAGATATCATTTAAACTATAAAAATATAAAAAAATATTTATTTATTTATTTATTTATGTATTAATGTATTTATTTATTTATGCCATCTTTACTTATAGATGAACAGATCCCTTTAAAATATCTGAAATCTACATGTGAAAACAGGCTGCTTTTGCCTCATAAAATATACAAGCTTAAACTCAAAGAAATTGTGCTGCCAACTTCACTAAAGCTCCACACACACACACACATGCACGCACACACGCACACACACACACACACACACGCACACACACACACACACACACACACACACACACTAAGATTGAAGCTTTGAAGTGTTTGCTCTTAACTGAGAGAATAAAAGACGTACTGAGATAACTTTCATCTGAAGTGATGGAACCTGTTCAGATACACATTATTTCTCACGCATGTGTCTCTCTGTAAACTGTAATTGCTCACAGACACCATTAGAAGGCCATTATGTTCACTAGGAACATTAACTGCCGTCCATGCCATATCTATGTGTCATTTTACCTGCCTACCAGCAGAGGACACAATTACTAATTTGGTATGCTGAGAACTCATCATAATCAAGAAAATGTATTACATATTTAAATAATAATAATAATAATAATAATAATAATAATAATAATAATAATAATAATAATAGAATAAAAAATTACAACAGCAAAATAATAAATATAAAATAAATATCAGAAAATTCATTCATTTTCATTTCGGCTTAGTCCCTTTATTAATCTGGGGTCGCCACAGCGGAATGAACCGCCAACTTATCCAGCATATGTTTTACGTAGCGGATGCCCTTGCAGCTGCAACACATCTCTGGGAAACATCCATAGACACCCATTCACACTCATACACACTCATACACTACGGACAATTTAGCTTACCCAATTCACCTATACCGCATTTTGGACTTGTGGGGGAAACCGGAGCACCCGGAGGAAACCCACGCCAACACAGGGAGAACATGTAAATGCCAACTGACCCAGCCAAGGCTCGAACCAGCGACCTTCTTGCTGTGAGGCGAACGTGCTACCCACTGCGCCACTGTGAGGTCCTATCAGAAAATTGCTAACATCATTTTTATAATTTTAAATATGCTTAAAATAAAATAAATGGCTTAGAATGGCTTAAAACAAAGCTAAATTAAATGAAAATTATATTAAAAAAGTTTAAAATAAAACAAAATACACAACTTAAAACTAAATGTAAAACAAATAATAAAAATAAATGAATGATCTCAAAAGTCTTAAAAATAAAACAAATCTGAAAGCACTAATTGAATATTACGAAAATAGACATCAAATGATACACAAACCATTAAAAAAGGACATGTGAAACAATCTATTGTGGTTTTATAAACCAACAATCTGGAAGTTTTAAAGTGTATGCATGTCCATTAGTGTCACAGTTTCCCTGGAGCTTTCAAAGTTTGACCAGCTCAAAGTTTAAAAGTTCACCAAAACTCTTCAGCCGGAGAGACTGAAAACCTCCTCTCTGATAGAATGAGAGCAGCAAGAGCGAATGAGCAAGCTCCGACAAAGAGAAGGGATATGCGAGAGATGTGAAAGGTGGGAAAAAGGTTAAAAGAAAAGGGGGATAAAATAAAGAGAGAAGGGGTGTGATTTTATTCGGGAAGAGTGAAGATTAATTCTACCTTCAGACGGCAGAGATACTATTAGCAGAAATGTTTCAATCCATCTCCATGTGAAAACGGTCGCTTCGAAAAAGCCTAGCGGAATGACTCCGAGGACGACAGAAGAGCAAAAAAATGAAGGAGACAGTCCTCTAAAACCCTCTCTCAGGACCACTAATAAAATCTAAAATCCCCAAGCCTCCCGGCCGGCAGTTTCCCTGCAGTCTCCACAGGCACCTCCAAGGTCTCTCGCCAGATTAGACGCTGCCACTCATTTTACTTGCTATTTCTATTCGTCTTTACCGACATCCATTTTCATATTCCCTCCACAAAGTCACAAATTTCAGTTCCCCTGAAATCAAAATGAATTTATTGGGGATTTATTTTTAGTTTCAATATGGTAGCGTTAAATTTATCTATAAGTTAGTGTGCGGAAATCTAAAACAATTTAGCATTTAGGATATATAAGGATTCAAAACGTTCAGTTTCTCACTTTTGCAAATAAGAATCGATGATTTTGTTTATGACATCATCATGCACTTCAGCTTTTCGTCAGGTTTTTAAATTGTTTCTTGGGGGTTTTTCACCTTTACTAGAATAGGACACTGTAAATTACAGACAGGTAAGCATTGGGAGCACAGAGAGAAGGGAAGGATCTGCAAATGACCTTGAGCCACACTCAAAAAATGAGATTTGCTGTTTAGTTTATTTAAATTGAGCTGAAACAACACAATTCTTGAGGAGGGACAACTAAATTGAGTTATGTTTAATTCAGGTGGCACGGTGGCTCAGTGATTAGTGATGTCACCTCACAGCAAGAAGGTCGCTGGTTCGAGTCCCGGCTGGGCCAGTTGGCATTACTGTGTTGAGTTTGCATGTTCTCCCCATGTCCACGTGGGTTTCCTCCAGGTGCTCCGGTTTCCCCCACAGTCCAAAGACATGCGATATAAGTGAATTGGATGAACTACATTGGCAGTAGTGTATGAGTGTGTGTGTGAAAGCGAGAGTGTATGTGTGTTTCCCAGTACTGGGTTGAGGCTGGAAGGGCATCCGCTCTGCAAAACATATGCTGGATAAGTTGGCGGTTCATTCAGCTGTGGTGAACCCTAATAAATAAGGGTCTAAGCAGAAGGAAATGAATGAATGTTCAAACCACTTAAATTTGTAAAAACCGATAAGTAAACTTCATTCCTTCATGTTGTCCCAACAAAAAAATCGATTGTGTGGAAACCAGCATTTTTTACAGTGCAGGCATCGAACTCGGGCCACTGTGAGCACCTCAGTGCTATATACGTATCAACACACTTAACCAGGCTATTAACTGGTCACTTATTAGCATATAACTGAGCATATATATCACCTATATATGGCCAAACACTAGAAAATATAAGAAACAACATCAAATAAATACCACAAAACAACTTAACGGTGTCTATGATTTGTAATCAAATATGTTTGCCTCATCTATAAATCTATGTCCATATGGACACGTTTTTTCTGACATTGGTAGTTTGCCCGGTAGTTAAATTTGTACTGTGTTGTACTTGTCATGCAGATCACTTGGGTTTGATTCCAGAAAAGCATGGTTCGACAAAAATAATAAGAAATTATGTTTTAGGTCAGAGGATGGCTAGCTGATCTGTACAACAAGCCCCACCTTCCTGTGTATCGTAAATGTACAACAATCTATTTCAGATTAACTAAAATGTAGACATCGCCCTCTAGTGGATTTGTCATCTGAAACATGCAACCAATCGCACCCAGAACAACATATTTTACATTTTGTATATATAATGAGTCTGGGCTGTGCCTTTTAAAGCGGTGAAACATTTATACTGACTCAACATTGCTATTATAGACTGGTTTTCATGAGTCAGGTGTGCTTTAGCTCAATGTCTCTTTCTGGCAGAGCTGTAATATAAACAAAACACCATTGGCTGTGGAGCTTCTCGATATGCTCCGCCTCATCTTCATATTTCAGTTGAAATCACATCACACATTAAACAAAGCTGCACATTCCAATGCACTTCAGTTGGGACTTCAATAGCTTTTCAAAAATAAGATTTCTCTCCTTTAGCTTCGGATAGTTTTCTGCTATTTTGCGCATCTTATTTACAGAGTTTCCTTCAATCGCTCACACTGCCTAGCTTAGTGTGATTTAGATTTTTTTTTCCTCTATTCACTTTTTTCTTCCTTCTATATAATCTTCCCGCTCCTTGGTTAAATATTCATGAGTATTAGTGTGTGGTCGCCCAGAAACATTCTCTCATTAACATGTCATACGCATACTAATGAGCTGGCTTAGCAGGACTACAGGGCCGACGGGCAGAGGAGACTGAGAATATCTCACATGCTCCACGCGGCTGGTGGCTGCAAACTGAGCATAACTGCAGGAAATACGATTTTACTGTGTGTGTGTGTGTGTGTGCGTGCGTCGTGCATGCTGGAATGTTCAAACTAATTTTTCCTTTGGGAATCCATCATCTAGTTATGGCTTGACTTGACCTATGACTTGTTTTAAAGCGCACAACAATATGCATTAAGTGATTTATTAATGGCAGTTTGGAATGACTCAAATATACTTTGTACTTTAAAATCTTGGCATGTAATATTGTGTAGTATATGTTGTAATTACACAAGTAGGTTAAAGTGTAATTATTTTATGTGTTCAAGTAATTTTTTTATGTGTTCAAATTATATGTAAACAAGGAAATCTAATAAGCATTCTATTGAAGTCCATTGTATTGTAATGTAAACATCTACAGACAAAACAAAACAATCTGTTTGTTGGCTTATAAATAAATATAAGCCAAAATGTTTTGTTTTGTCTATATATGTTTTACATAACTACATCTTTACATAGTGTTTTATGGTAAAAAAAAAAAATTAACAGTATAATGTCTATGTGATCCTGGACCACAAAACCTTATGTAATATGTTGCATGGGTATATTTTTGGCAATACACAAAAATAAATAGTTTGAATCATAATAATATGGCTGGAAGGGCATCACCCGAATAAAACATATGCCAAAGTAATTGATCGTTCATTCTGCTGTGGCGTCCCCTGATAAATCAAGGATTCAGTCAAAGGATAGTGAGTGAGTGAGTGAGTGAGTGAGTGAGTGAGTGAGTGAGTGAGTGGATCAAAATGATTGATTTTTCTTTTATTCCAAAAACCATTAGTATATTAGGTAAAGATCATCTTTCATGAAGACATTCCCTATAAATATATCAAAACTATTGATTAGTAATATGTATTGCCAAGCACTCCATTAAGATGACTTTAAAGTAATTTCTTGATATTTACATTTTGTAGAACCCTCGGATTACAGATTTCCAATAGTTGTATCTCAGCCATATACATATTCATACCTTAACAATCCATACTTTAATGGAAAGCTTATTTATTCTGATTTCAGATGATGTATAAATCTCAATAAAAAAGAAAAAAAGAAAAACATATATTCATCACTAGTTTTGAGGTCCAGGGTCACATGTATATTTACTATATAAAATCTATAAGGCCACAGTAACCATTAAGGAAAAGTATACATGTACTTAACCAATCAACAGGACTCGATTGCATAGTTTAGTTTTCTATTAAACTTTCCCATCTCCAAACAAGCATTTGCATCACAACACAGCTCACAATGGCACATCAATGTCCTTATCTATGATTATCATGATTATCAGCTATTATTGCCCATGAATAAACATAGGGCTTTACATTAATGAGCTATCAGCTTGTTAACCTTTGCTGGTCTCATTTAGATTTCTGGACTGAATGTGCATGGCTCACTAACCCAGCATTGTTTTGGATTAATTAGAGAGCGAATGGTAATTCCCTGATGCAATCCGAGAGAAGTCTTCAAATTAATTTTAAAAAACCAGACATCTCCCCAGTGATGAGAAGCAAGAAAAAAAAGATGAGTGTTTTTACATTTCATAAGTATGTGACATCTGCAGCTGAGAGAGCGAGCGATCTTTACGGCATACAAACATATCTCTGAAGGATGCAATAAGAGCGGACCGGTTCAGAAACAGTTGAGTGGCCAGAATCTCCACCACACAGTTCATTTCCATCTTTATCTCCTTCATTTCATCACTCTTTTCCTTGCCCCCTCTTTCCCCCCTCTCTCTCTCGTGCTCCAGTCTCTCAATCTCTCACTAGTAAAAGGAGCAGAGTTGCCATTTAAGACCAAATAGAGTCCATCAATAAGTTGTCACGGGGGAGAGCCTTTGTGATAAGCCATTACATTGGGTTTCTACCCCATTTCCATCCATAGCATCAGCTGTCCGCCCTTTGCGGAGCCTCCAAAACAGTAGCTGAAGACCTGCACATTGATCGCTATCACTCTTTTAGCCACTTTCTTGTGCCGTTAAAGAATAAGCTTACTTTATTTATATTGCCGATTTACAAGATGATATTTTGAAGAATGTTTTTGACCATGCCATGACAGAAAGTGAGGCCTAAAACAACAATTCATTCATTTGTTCATTCATTCATTCATTCATTCGTTCATTCATTCATTATGAATCTTATAAAATGTCTTATTTTAATTTGGCTGGAAAAAATGCAGTTAAAAAAAATAAAATAAGGTATCAAAGATGTATGTACTGTCACCATGGCAAAGGTAAAATAAATTAGCTAATTTAAAATAATTAAAAATAGTTATTAAAACTATTATTTTTAAAAATGTGTAGAAAGAAATATAAAATTACCAATAATAGGGTTTAAGTCAATATGTGTTTTTTTTCTTTTCAGGTTGGAGCAGGAATTCATGTATATGTTGCTATGTCAGTTCAATGTGCAGCATGCATCACATTATAAAACTATTATTTTTGGCATCTTGGAGTGAAAACATGAGGGCTGAACTTGGACTGAACTTAAGGCCATGGGTGATCTGAACCGATAAACTCGCACGTCTTCTGCCATCATTACAACATGGGTGTGTGCGCTTTAAACCAAAACGGGAGACGTGTCTCTATAGCAACCTCTTGCGACACAACCTCTCCAACGTGGCACCTCACGATATTTGTGAACAAGTCATATGAATCATATTTATTACCAATTGACAGTAATGGAGGAACGCCACCAAATGTAGCAAAGAGTAAAGTTTATTTTCTCAAAAAATTGAGTAAATGTACACATCTTTAAATGTACAGTTCTCAAAAAGTACAAGTTACACAACAATTTTACTCAAGTCATTACTAACCACCCCTGACTTCAACTGTATGTGAAATGTGCCTTAATGGTTTTCTTCACCCCAAAATTTGCATTGTCACCGATTACTCAACCTCATTACATTCCAAACCCACAAAGTAGTGGTAAAATAAAAGATTTTTTGCAAATGTATGCAAATGCAGGGCATCAGAAATGCAATCCTGTGCCAAGTGGTTTTTGTATGTTGCTGGGTTGCCAAGTTCAAACTTAGTGACCTAGGAATTCAAAGTAGATAATGGATAGTAAACAGTGTGATCAATTTAGAAAATGCTCATTTTAAATAATAAAAATGCAGCATATTTGAAGTTCAAACCTACTGTTTTCTATGAGAGTGTGTACATGTTCTTGAAATTAACTTTTGCATGCTTGATGATTAGATTAATTATTTTTGGACACTGAACACTAAACACACGTAACCCCTTTATATGTGAAAATATTGTATTCAAATGAAATAAAGATGACGATCAGCAAACAGTGTTTAAATCATTTAAATTATAAGCTTAAGCATGCTTACTTGACATGTGAGAACCAATGAGGTTTCTTCTTGCCAGTCACACAAGCATATTTGAGCTTCTCCAAGAACAAATGAGGATTGTTCTTGCTTATGAATCAAGTATGGTTGAGCTTCTGATTCAATTTACATGTCAATAAATTTGAAATAAATAAATAAATTCAAAACGAAATATTAATAATATGAAATCATCATGGGCGACATGGTGGCTTAGTGGGTAGCACTGTCACCTCACAACAAGAAGGTCGCTGGTTCAAATCCCATCTGGGTCAGTTGGCATTTCTGTGTGGAGTTTGCATGTTCTCCTCGTGTTTGTGTGGGTTTCCTCCGGGTGCTCCGGTTTCCCCCACAGTCCAAAGACATGCGCTATAGGTGAATTGAATAAACTAAGTGAATTTAATAAACTTGGCCGTAGTGTATGTGTGTGAATGAGAGTGTATGGATGTTTTCCAGTACTGGGTTGCAGCTGGAAGGGCATCCGCTGTGTAAAACATATGCTGGATAAGTTGCGGTTCATTCTGCTGAGGTGACCCCTGATGAATAAAGGGACTAAGCCGAAGGAAAATTAATAAATGAATGAATGAATGAAATAGTCATGTCGTATCAGAGGATCTAAATGAAACCATTGATTCATATGGATTTATTTATTTTTGATACATTTTTTGATGTTTTTATACATTTTTATATAAATATATCTTGATTTGTTTTCCAAAGATGAACAAATTGATCAAGGGTTTGGACACGAGTATGAACATGAGTAAATAATGACAGAAATGATCTCGGGTTAAACTAGCCATTTAAATGACCTTTCATCCTTTACACAAGGCTCTTTTATTGGAAAAATAAATAAATACATAAATAAATACAATCATCCGATAGTTGTGTTACTGTCCTTGCTTTTCAGAGAGAACAGAGATGCATTGTGCCACCCACGTTCTGGACTCTACCTGAACTTTGCATTGAGTAAGCTTGAAATAAGTGCAATTTGTAGATTTCCTTCAGAGAGAGACCAATAGAAAAACGACAAATCAAGCAGGGAATCTGTGTGAAAAGAAGATTAGCGGTAGAAAGTGTTAATGCTAAAAGCAAACCCAAACATGCTAGCTGTAATGTTATGCAACGGCTCATTCTGTTGCAGTATGCTTAGCACTAATGCACAGCTCTGAAAAGATATTGCAAAAAGACATCAAGTAAATTTCAGATAATCCGACTAGTGCAATATGTTACTCGCTTTAGCAATTTTGTGGTAATGTGAGAATATATTGCAGTGTTTATCTTTCTCCTGATGTGTGCATACACAGAAAAAAAGCCCCAGCTAACTAGAAATGGCTATCATGAGCTGTTGCTAAAAACAAAGACTTTGTTTATCTCATTCGAACGAGGAGACAAGGCAAGCCAATTTGAGTTTTGCAGGCAGAAAGGTCAGGCCAATACATCAGGGTGATGTCTAGTTGAAAATCGAGGCATGGAAATATCAGACTTGCCTCTGAAGTGTCAAACATGGCAGTCGGCTGCTGTAAAACAGGACTCTTGCTTCGCCGCCACTATCAGTAGAACAGGCACAATGTATTAGTCAGCCACAGACGCCAAATGCATATGTGATCACAGCAAAGAAAAAAAAAAGGTAAAAGATGCTAGTGAGCCATGTGTTACTACATGAATATGATGTATAATGCTCTCACTAAAAATGGCGTGCAGATCGTTATTAAGATTAGTGGAAATGGAAACATCTGTTTTTCCTAAGTTTAGTAGATTTAGAGTGAACTTTATACATGTAGTCTTAATGGACCAAAATAATGGAGTGGTAATGAGCTCAGCAGGAGACTAAATATGAAGAGAAAACTATTTTGATTTTCTTTTTTTAGATATTCTGTTGACTAGACTTTGCTACTACAGAATTTTTCATAGAGTTAGGTATTGTTTCTATCTGGCATTAAACAGCATATTAAAACATGGGAAACACTAAACAGACACATAAGCGGGATCTAAAAGCATTTGAGCTTGTCTATCTTTTCCAGAAGTAGACAGAAACAACACATTTGATCAGATTGTTGTTGTAAAACAGACAATTTTTAGGTAACATTATATATTTAATCTTTTTCTTCTTTTAACATTTTATTGCTTTCACACCTGCCTGATTTAGTTCAGTCAAATTACACCATAAGGTTTGTTTTTACATTTAGTGCGGTTCATTTGGGCAGGTGTCAGTTTAGCAATCACATTCAAGTGTGCACCAAAAGTGGACAAAATGTGTACTCTGACCTGCTTGAAAAACTGGTCTCAGTACGCTTTCAAAACAAACACTGGAGTGTTGAGAACATGACCTGAACTTGAACAGACTCAACTGCAAAAAGTACTGTACATTTTTGGATTACTGTATTTGTGCCTTTGCCATTTGCAGTGCATTAAAACATTGTTTTTAAGCTGCATCTGCTTCATTCTTGAATAATACACAGCTATATAATAATATACAATCACCATTTTTACAGCCAGCCAGCACAGTCGTCTCTCCATGCTAATAACTGTCATGTTGTCTGTTGACTTTTCCTACACTCTTTGTTTATTTTCAGGGGTTCCATCGAAATTTTAGCCAAAGTCTCTTTAAGGCAAGTCATTTCACTCTGTGATCATCTTTGAAATGCCTCTTGGGCAGTATGCTCGGGCAATCTGTTCGAATAGGGAAACAAAATTCTCCAAAATTGCTTGCCAAGCTTATGATTAAATTTCATATTAGGAATCACCTATAAAATGACAAAACTGTCTCTTTAATTCTATTTCTAAACGTTCAAATCAGACAAAATCTGCAGAAACTCATGTCTGGTCTGAGCCTCTCCCCCGGAGAATCCTCCTGTTCGAGCCTGTTACACTTTTCCCCATTCAAAACTATCCGAGTGACATGTCTTGCGTATTCTATAGTCTTTGATTTTAGCACACATTAATTTTGACCTAAAAGCAGTTTAGGAAATGTGTTCAATGACACAACTGACTAGTGATCTGGATGTTGTCACATGACTGCATTTTGGTTTATTTCAACTGGTTTGACCAAAGAAATCAGTATGGTCAGGAAAGAAACCAAAATTGCAGAAAACAATGCTACAATGTATCATTTGTTGCTCTTGGTCCAGACCAAATTAACCGACTCACAGGTGTCAAAGAATAAGTTGACCTACATGAAAAGCTCCACTATAGTGGTCTGTTAGGAAACTATTAAAATAATTTATTAGCAGATCACCAGTCTGTAATTTGGTTACAAATTTCATGAATTTTCCTTTTAATAGCTATAAAACTGTTATTTGTTGTACAGCCAAGCCTCAAGCACAAATAAATTAATCCCAAAGGATTCAATCATCTAGAACTATGCCAACAAACTTTACAATCTGCAAGTCAAAATAAGCACAATGGAAGCACTCTTGATTTAACCAGCAAAATAATATTTCCAGCCAGTGACACAGAAGAGCAAAGCACTTTTTTACCCTCCCTTTGAGCTCAATTTTCCAATTTTGCCTCTTTGCATTTAATAATTAATTCACAAGCCAACCTGAACTAAACCGCTTAAACCAAACATGCACACCTTATGAACACCCAATGTCCTCAACAAAAAAAAACATCACACACACTGCCTCTGATCACCTCATGGGAATAAATGTGTCAGCGGGGATCCCAAGATGATTGTCAATCATATTCAAAGACGCTCTTCATCCATGCAGTAATAAGGAACTGGAAGTTATAGAGCCATGCTCCGCTCACAGACTTTCACCATGGCACCACGCCGGGCAGCTTTCCAAGCCCTGATCAATGACTAAGTATTGCCGGGCCACTAGCTGCAGGAATACACAGACTAATTGAGGACTTGGAGGAAAGCCAGCCAAAGAAATTTGCACAGTGATGAGATATCCTCTGCCATAATTCATAAAGTGCTATTGGCGTGGGGGAAAAAGAGATTGACTGGTTTTCAGCGGTAAACATGGACGTGCCGCAGTTTGATCTGGCAGAGCGATTTGGAGATATTTTCACTCACCCATTTGCTTTTTTAGTCATTAATCAGAACAAATGTTCTACTGATGGCCTCCCCATTATGTGTAATTTAATCTAGTCTTTTCTCTCAATTCCAATAGAAAACGCCATTCAAAGAGAGAGAGAGAGAGAGAGAGAGAGAGAGAGGGGATGAAAAATTCAGTCATAATCTCCACTCTGCAATAAAAATGGCTCACGATATAAACAGACTCTATTGCTGGTGACAACAACAGACAGATTTATATTCATCCACAATGAGGGACAGGATTGCTAGCCGTATGGGAAACTCGCAAACCCTCAGTTCACTCATGCAGATTTGAATTACAAGTACAGCAGAAAAATCTGTTGGGAGAGCAACAGGAAAAAGAGATTAACGTACAGCATCAAAACAAAAACATAAAATAAAAAAATCCTGGAAAACCTCAGAGGTGAGAGAGAGAGAGGATGGCGAGATAAAGACTGGAGGAGATATATGAATTGAATAGGAAAAAAAATAAGCAAGGGATTAAAGAGAGAGATAGCAAAGTGAATGAGAGTGAGGGAGAAAACGAGTGATAGAGACATGGAGAGAGATAAGCAGCAGAGCGAGAGAGAGAGAGAGAGAGAGAGATAAGAAGAGAGGGAGGAGTGGGCTGATGTGATTTTCTCCACTGAACTGTCTGTTCTGTTTTTCATTCGCTCTAATGTAATTGCCCATAAATCATTAATATTATTCCACAGCCTAGCCAGGAGCCTCACATCCCAGAACGTGTGAAGTTCTCCTGATCACAAGGCAATAGGCACACATACTAATTCCTCTTTCCCGCTCTCACGTAAACCTTAAAGACAGCCCTCAGGCTTTTCACCAGATTTAGAGAAAGGGCCATTAACTTATGTAATTTAGCAGCCATGTCCATTATTCAGATAATCAAGACTTATCTCTCTTTGAAAACAACTAAATGATCAGTTTTCAAATGCAGTGATTCTAGGATTTCAGTCTTAGAGAGAATGTGTGGCTCAGAGGAATATTTAGCAAATATTAATATACATATATTATATTCTCCATCAACATCATATTATATAGGATTTATTTGCTTATTTTTTTAAATCCAATTGCAGTTATAATCAAATCTAAAATATCTATGTTCTCTTTAAATACTGTACATATTTTGATAAGTATTCAAATTTATTATTTTTTCTTTCAGCCTTTTATTATATATGTCCATATTTTATCGTCCACTTTTGACCACTTTCCAAGGCATTCAAAATCACATTTGATTGCTTTCATGTTCAAACAGCCAGAAGTGCACTGGTCAGACAGGATTGAAGCTGTGAAAACTGGTCTCTTTCTGGTTAATTCTAACACAAACCAACAGTTTTATGTTCTGTATGCAAACACTGCAAAATTATTTTACACTACTAGATTGAAAAAATGTCCATTTACCCTCCCCTCAAAGTAAACAGGATAGTGGTCAAAAGTGGACGAAAGAGAAACATAAAAACACCAGGTTTAATGAGGAATTTCTCGTCTTTCTTGTCTAGTGATTCAGATTCACCAAAACACATCTTAATTACAGGAGTACACAGGCCAAACAGAAACACTTTATCTCCAAACCTGCTACTTTACCAGTTTTAACCATTTATTTTTTAATATTACTTTAACATGGCATCCTTGAGGATATTCTGTCATTATGTATGG
>CAIGQW010000302.1:4874080-4904399 GCA_903798125.1 Danio choprae | reverse complement strand
ACACACACACACACACACACACACACACACACACACACAGCTGTGGCATGACCTGTGGTATGATCTCAAGAGAGTGATTCACTCCAGACATCTCAATAATACTGCTTAACTGTTTTGTAATGGAATGGTCCAAAATCCCCCTGACTGTTGTGTAGGTCTGATATGCAACTGCAGGAAACATTTGGTTGAGGTTATTGCTGCCAAAGGAGGGTCAACAAGTTATTAAACCCAAAGATTCACATACTGTTTCCCACCATAAACTGCGAATGTTTACATGTTGTGTTCAATTAAACACATGAAAACATATAATGTTTGTGTGGTATTAGTTTAAGCAGACTGTGTGTTTCTATATTTGTGACTTAGATGAAGATCAAAACACCTTTTCTGTCCAATTTATGCCGAAATTCAAGGTTCACAATACTTATTCTTGCAGCTGTACATACATACACTCACAATGAATTCTAAATTGTTATAAATGAATCCAATACTGTCATTTGTTTTCATATGTTTAATTTAATGTAAACCTAACAAATACTTGAATTTAATTGAGAGAGTGAGAAAGACAGATTACACACCATCTAAATGAATGTACAGTATGTATTATGAATGTATTATTTTTTGTTTCATTATCTTTTTCAATAATCATATTAGTATTTTTCTTAATTGTGTAAGTCTATTACACTATTGTGTTTTTGTAGATATGTATATATGTATTATATTATCACTATACTATTTTATTCATTCTTTATGTAATGTGCAATGCTTTGAAGAGAGAGAGAAAGCCTGAGCTCCTGCACTCCTCCAGCCATTCTCCACAGGCCTGAGAAAACATCCTCTCCACAGATACAGAAGCACACAGATCAATAGAAAGTCTCACAGAAGAAACACTGAACCACTTACGCCTCCTTCACATCCTCCTCAAACATAGACACACAATCCCACATTAAGGTTATGTGCTCCCACAGTTTGTCCAACTGCCTCGCTCTCACGTGTCATCCTGGTGTGAAGGTTCACAAGTTTTTCGTGCAGTTTTCATCGACACAAGCTTCCTTTCACCCGTGAGATACTGCTAAACCTACATGAGTAATGGCTCTTTCCTCTCACTGCTGCTTAAAGAGCATATATTGGATATAAAGTGAATATGTGTATAGTGGAAGAAGATACTATTACATAAACCAAGAAAAAGAGAGAGAAAAAAATCATCTGAGGCACTGATGAAACTAATCAAATTCTCAAAAAGTTTAAACATTTTGCAAAATACAATAAAATAAAGAATCTGTGATTTGACATTTTCACATTTAATTTCATATTTATTTATTTATTTATTTATTTATTTACTTACTTACAAAATCATTAAGATTTCCAGTGTTTTAATTAGAATTTAGTATGTAAGCATAACCAAATTTTGAAACACTTCCAAAGAGTTGAGATGGAGGCAACAAATTAAAAGACTATACAGTATACAAATTAAATAGTTTTAAAATGATTTTCAATAAACATGGAAACTGGCAATGTATTAAGTTTCATGTTTGTTTATAAAATGACCTGCTTCTCAGTCTTTGCAAACGAGCTGGATCACAGCTCATTATTTTGTGCAATGATATCAAAATTGGATTACATTTACATACAGTAACTTTGAACTTTGGAAATCTTTCCTTTGTATCTTTTTTTTCCAATTAAGTAAAGTTTGAAGAAAAAATAAACAAATAGCTTTTTACAGTTCTGACTTTTTTCCAATTGGGTTTGTACAGTGTTTGCTCATATGTGTTCATGTGACACATTTAGCTGTTGTTTGAGCTAAGAAGCAGTGAATGATGACTGGTAGTTTCAGAGGATGTGGGCCAACAGCTGAAGCCTACTTACTCCCATCATGCTCTTGGGCCTCTGGTTGAATGTTATAATTGGAACACCTCGACAGGGTTAAGTGAGAGTCAAGAGCTCATCTCCATAATGCTTCCATTTTACCACATTTCTTACGACAATTATGAAAGTCAACAAGGCATGGGATGAGATGGCCTCTTTCTGGTTTTCTGTCACACAGTGGATCAATTTCAGTTCACAGATAATTTGCTGTAAGAAAGGCAGAAAGTCATACATGACAGATGAAATCATTCACTTATTTAAATATAAACATGAGTAATTAAAAATTATAAACTAATAATAATAATAATAATTCCTTACATTTATATAGTGCTTTTTTGGACACTCCTCTTTTTTTTGGGGGGGGGGGGGGGGGTGGATTTGATCTCCTCATCCACCACCAGTGTGCAGCATCCACCTGGATGACACGAAGGCAGCCATATTGTGCCAGACCGCACACCAGCTGATTGGTGGAGAGGAGACAGAGTGATTAAGTCAATTATCATATGGGGATGGTTAGGAGGCCATGATGGACAGAGGCCAGTGGGCATATTTGGCCAGGATGCCGGGGTTAAACCCCTACCTCTTTTTCAGAGAGTCAGGCCCTCGGTTTAACGTCTCATCCAAAAAAAGCAGTATAGAGTCCCCATCAATATACTGGGGCGTTAGGACCCACACAGACTGCAGGTTGAGCACCCCCTGTTGGTCTCACTAACACCACTTCCGGCAGCAACCTAGCTTTCCCATGTGGCCTCCCATCCAGGTACTGACCAGGCACAGCCCTGCTTAGCTTCAGTTCAGAGGTGCAGTGAGCTAGCTGCCAGCAAACTGTATAACTGTGTAAAATGTGTAATTTCTGTGACTTTCACCTATCAACATCAGCCTAAGTCAATTAGCGTCAACAAACAAACAAACAAACAAACAAACAAACAAATAATATTTACTCATATAAATAATTATATTATAATAATAACTATTATATAACAACAACAACAACAACAACAACAACAGTAGTAGAATTAGTAGTAGTAGTAGCAGTAATAATAATACTCAAAAGGGAATAAAATATTATATTTATTATTATTTGTATTTTTTATCATTGAGATATATGGCATGTTTTATAAAATAAATATAATAAATAATTAATTAATTCATTTTCTTTTTGGCTTAGTCCCTTTATTAATCTGAGGTCGCCACAGCGGAATGAACCGCCAAATTATCCAGCATATGTTTTATGTAGCGGATGTCCTTCCAGCTGCAACCCATCACTGGGAAACATCCACACACACCCATTCACACTCATACACTACGGACAATTTAGCTTACCCAATTCACCTATACTGCATGTCTTTGGAATTGTGGGGGAAACCGGAGCACCCGGAGGAAACCCACGCAAACATGGGGAGAACATGCAAACTCCACAAAGAAACGCCAACTGACCCAGCCGGGGCTCGACCCAGCGACCTTCTTGCTGTGAGGCAATTGTGCTACCCACTGCGCCACCGTGTTGCTCTAATAAATAATTATTTAATCAAATGTCATATTTTAAATAAATATATCAAATAAATAAATAAATAAACAAATAAATAAATAAACACATTAAACTTTTATCTTAAAATTAAATGCAGTAGAGATGTTTTTTTTCAATAACATACACACAAAGCAGATCACTGTCGCTCACAAAACTATAAAGTCCTCACCTCTCTCTCTCTCTCTCTCTTTTCCTTTGTTAGATGTCATTGAGAAAATGCTCACTCGTGATTAGAGTTGAAGCAAGTGAGTGGCTGACAAGATTGCTTGAGTGGCAGAGAGACACACTGGAGTCATTTACTCTGCCTGTGAGATGTGAGTCAGGTGAACGGTCACAGACAAACCAGATGAGATCTATGCAGAGGAATAAATGGATCCGGGTCAAAGCAGAGGTGATGGGGAGATTGTCAGATCGAGTCAAAGGCACCAGGGGTTTGGAGAGAAGCAGGTAGATTATACATTATTTAAGTGGATATTCCTGTGGATAATTCATAAGGAGTGTTCAGGTTATTTCTGAGGCTATTTAACTAGAAATGTGTAATACATACTATCACATATTATATGGTGTTGACATATTTGCTACGCTGCAGTTTCTGAAAGTCAGCATGTCACAAAAGCATCCGGAAAGTGTTGAACACATCTTGTCACAACCAAACAAGCAAAAAAGTCCGGATTCATGTCCAGATGCGGAGGAACAGAGAATTTAATCAGGACATGGGTCAATAGCACTAGTTTCTTGTGAGGGATTAAAAGTCTGGATTTCCTACTTTGAAAAATGCATATTAAACTTTTAATGTCAGTATAGGGCACGGGTTCATATATTGCGCTTGTGATCAGATTTCGCAAGGAAATGTGACTATTTCACGTTTTGTCAGTTTAGCGGCTAATTCGTACAAATTCACACGAGTTCAGTACGATTTTTAAAAAGAGGCATGGCATCAAACATCACTTCTAAATCCAACCATCATTGGGAGATGAAATCATACAAATACATGAAATCATACAAATTCATGCAAATTAGCCACTAAATCAAAAAGTTACAAATTGGCATGAGATAGCGTTGGCTTGGCTTGCTTTTTGTTTAAAACAGAGGACATTGTGTGCAGGCATTACTGAACAGTTCTCATGAAAGCGCATAATATACTGACACTGAGGAGAAAAATAAAATCATTAATTTTTGTCTTTTTCTGTATTTTTCTGGACTTTGAATGAGTCGGGAAACTTGCTGTCTATGGAGGATGAGGGAGCTCTCAGAGTTCAACTAAAATACCTTAATTTGTATTCGGAAGATAAAAGAAGATCTCATGGTTTTGAAACAAGAGGAGGCTGAATAATTAATTACATAATTGATATTATTTTGAAAAATAAATAATAAACATTAATTTATTCATATAATTAATAAATAATAAACAATAAAATTAATGTGTTGTCAAATAACCCATATCACTATAACATTTCAGTTACCAACATTCTGCAAAAACTCATGTTCCACATGGCATGTGCAAGTGATGAAAATTTTAATATTTGGGGACAATGTAGGCCTACTCTTTAACACTTACATGAATAAAGATATTATTACAAAATTCAAATCCCTTTTAGCTGAATAAAATAACACTCATTCATTGATTCGCTTGATGTCTCCTTTTAAAGTATTGAGTGCGACTCTATTGAGCTCTCAGTTCTGACCGAGAGAGCAAAGAGCTCGTGTCAATGACAAACACAAGCGCTACAGATCACTTTGAGGGAAGCACTGACCCATCACTCCAGAAACACTATCATCTCCATGACCCGTTGACTAATGAGACCATTTTGTACTTAACTGTGTTGCCATGATTTATTCAAGTCGCTGTTCAAGTTCCCTAAGAAGCCCAATATGTGTAAAGCAGGAGAATTAAAAACAATGAATAACACAGACAGAAAGGTTAGGGATCTTAAGTTCATTTACAGTACATGCTCAATTTCATGGTCTTTGCTGCTATGAAGTCATCGTGACTCAACAGAAACCAATAATTCTGATTTCAACAACACCTCAATTTCTCCTTTTTATGTGTATTTTAATGCATGTTTCAGAGTTAAATAATCGATTCACCCAAAATGAAAAGACCGTCATCATTTATTCACATGCCCTTTTAAAGGAATGGTCAATCAGCTATTTTCTAAGGCCTGTTTGAGTTTATGGGGTGCATTGTGATGTGTTCATGCTTAAAAAAAAAAAAATCTAAAATAAAATCACTGTTTTTGTTCTGCTCAAAATCGCAAGAAGACTTCCTGGTTCTGTGAAGTCCTTACCTTAGAAATACACAATGGGTTATGATTGGCTGATTAGCTCTAGTGTCATCTAGTGTCTTCTGATTTGCTAACTGCCTAGTACATGTTTAAATATCGGCATGCCTCCGGGGTGGGCATCATCTAAATTATAGGGTTTGTGTTGTTACAAGATAATAAATTGTTGTTAATACCTATTAATTACCACATTTACACCTAGAAAGCTCATTGTGGTGCCTACCATGTTGTAAACCTTAAAAAGTGATAAAAAAATTGTTTTTGTTTTTAAGCACAAACAGCAACATTACACATTAACCTAAATTACAAAAAGAGAACCAATAATAAAGGATCCCTTAAAATCTATATGGCTATCCTCTAAAAGGCTGCTTTATAGGACAGGAGGTGTGTTTCTGTGTCTGGCCCCATTTCAGCTTTCAGTGGACACCTGTCTTCTCTGAAGGTGTGCTCCTCCTGCCTGTGTGACCACTCTCTCGTCCCAGATTGCCTCACGTCCCTCAAGTGTCACTCAGTTCAATTTCTCATCAGGCACTAACAAAACCTCAGTGGAAAGAAAATGCCGTTCTCTCTGTTTGCCCTCTCGTCTGCCTCTTGGCGTCTCTGACAGGATTGTGTCTGCAGCAGACGAGGCCTCCACCGGGGGGCCAGAACCTTAATTCCATAGCTCACAGTTCGAAAGCATCAAGACTTGTTTTGTACAGTAGGACCTCTGTGGAAGAATTTGGTAAGCGAATTTCATTTAACCAGCGCTTATTTTTGGACTTAAAAGAGAGTTTAATACAAAATTAACTATTTTAAAAAATAGTTAGTAATCCAAAAATGCAAATTACCCCACAATTTACTTACCCTCAACCCCCTGGCAGCGTATGGGTTAGTCTGACGACAGACATATGTGCTTTTGGAAGCTTTTATACAGCATGGAAGAGCCAGGATAAAATTTTTAACTACTCGAACTGTGGCTTGTGGCTTATACAAAGAGGATGGCTTGAGGGGAATATAAATAATTGGGAATTTTAAGGCTGAACTATTCATTTAATTGAACTGTTTAAGACCATATTATGAGAATTTTACTTCAATTCTAAAATCCAAGCATATGTTCTTCAAAGCATCTATTCAGTCTATTGTCTCAAATGTGTTGTGGTGCAAACTGGCTCAGTTTCCATCTTTCCTGCACCCATTCACAAGTCTCTGTCAAATGGCTAGCATGTTAGCTTAGCACAGGTTTTACTGTATGTTCTTAGCATGGTCTTAGCATTATTACACAAACATGTATTATACTAAAACCATATTTTGCCTAAAACTCACATTATTATTTTTAAATAATTGTGATGCTGAAGACTGAAGTAATAGAGCTGAAAACCTAGCCTTTGCCCAAACAAATGCTCAATATCACAGTTTTTTATATTGTTGTCGAGTAAATTTAACCTTGCTGAGCTTAAAATGCTTACTTGCATAGCCAATTTTTTAAATGAGTCTTCCAAATATCTAGTTTCCTGTTCACATAATATAAGAAACAGTGAGTAAATGATAACAGAATTGCCAATTGTATGTGCATTCTCCATTTAACGCAATCATGCACAGGACCACACAGACAAACTCCTACTCCTACTGTCCTTAATTCTCATTATCACCTCATCTTTAGAGCTTTCAAATTTCCTGTCAGACACTGACCTTTCTTCTGTCTCAGAGCCAGGCATTTACCAGCTCCTTTCTTTCTTTTTTTCTTTTAAACACCAACAAGGAAAGGGATAATGATTGAATACAGCGCACAGTGGCAAAAATAAGATGTCTCTTTTATAAGTTATTAAACGTCACAAAATATGCCAGCAAAATCAGAACAACCAAGCCACAGCCAGACTTCTGTGTGTGTGTGTGTGTGTGTGTGTGTGTGTGTGTGTGTGTGTGTGTGTGTGTGTGTGTGTGTGTGTGTGTGTGTGTTTGGACACAGGGCAGCGGTGTGGCAACAGCTTCTGATAAGAAGTTCCCAACAGTTTGACAGAGAAGTTCCTGTCAAAAAGGCACTCGGGAGCCATTTATCTCACACCAACCCAGGTTTTGGAGACCAGAAAGTCAGTGCCACTGTCTCTCAAGACACTTTCCTGTTCGCCTTGCGAGATACGATGACTCATTGGGAGCAATTGAGGTAGCCGGACCTTTGCGGTGCAATATCATGGCTGGTTTTTATGCCTGTTTATGCTAGTGTAACTAATGATTGTTTATTTTACAAAAGCTAGACCAAAAAAGCAGCAAGATAAATCAAGCATGCACTGTTTTGTTTCATCTCTTCTTTCTGCTGTATCCACTAAAGACATTATCATGCAACTCACATGCATGCACACACACACACTCTTAGACAAGCACGGCTAGACCTACATGTGCAATCCACAGATTACATGGCCAAGCACATGGCTCTAGCTGATGGATGAGTGCAGACTGGGAAAAAAAAATCACTGTAAATATTTAGACCTCTGTCTCACTGGAGCTGTACATTTCAGAGGCTTCTAATGCTTCTGAACTGCAAACATGCCTCGCCTCACTCTTTCTGGCTTTTCGTTTGTTGAGGGAGTGTTTTCCGAGTGATAATTCATGGAGGTATCACTCTGTCATCTATCAGAGCATAGAATTATGTTCGTGTGTTTGTGTGGGTGGGCGGGTGTGTGAGAGTTCAGATAATTTCGATTAAAGAGAAACACTGCATAGTGACCGTGACGGTGTGGTAATTAGAAGGTATTAACATCAATTAATTATCTTGTGACTCGAAGGCTAAATCATTAATGTCATTTGGTCAGAGAAGTGTTTATTGAAAATGAATCTGCTGAAACAACACCTGCTAAAAGTTGGGGTTTTTTCTTCGCAGCCTATGCATGTTGAATGTGTGTCTTCTATCATTAGGGGTTAAATGATAACCTCTAAGAAAATGTATATTTTATATGCCTAAACAACACCAAATCAAACTAAATCACACAAGATCAAACAAACCATACCAAATAATAATCCACCAGATAAAAAAAAAGAAAAACATACAAACCATAACAAACATAAACAAGACCAAACTAAACAAGAAACAAATCAAACATAAACAAGACCAAATTAAACAACAAACAAAACAATAATAAACAAGACCAAACTAAACAAGAAACAAAACAAACATAAACAAGACCAAACTAAACAAGAAACAAAACAAACATAAACAAGACCAAATTAAACAAGGAACTACTCAATCAATCAATCAATCAATCAATCAATCAATCAATCAATCAATCAATCAATCAAATCAAATGTGAACATGTTACTATGTTGCCATGTAACTTATTATGAATCAATATGATTTTTTTTCACAACTGACAATTGAAATTTGTCTTTTCCCCCTTTTCCCTACCACAGATAGTGTGATCAAAATACAAAGTCAAATATTTAATGCATACGCACTTAAAAAGCAGTAGGGGTTTCTAGAAACTATGCAAATGTGTGCATGAACCAAAGTACTAGGGGGATCAAGCAGGCAAGTGAGTGAACAGCTAAATAGCATAAAATAAAAAAGAAAATGAGACGTGGACAGGCTGTAAATTCACTTCAGGTCTAGAGTGGCAAACTCAGATAGAAGGATGTGATGAGCATCATTACCTACACAATTAATGAGGCATGGGATGTGCCCGTGTCTTTGTTTCTTTGTATAAAGATATTTCGGTTGCCAAATACTCCTTCATCTGTAACGCACTGGAAACCTTGTCAGTCTCTGTTGGTGTTTATGAAGCTCTAATGCTTACACACAGCAGAGACTCCATTTTAACTTCTGAGCGGCATCAAAACGCAGAGATTAATGACAGGATACATTTGCTGGAGCAAAGCCATCATCACATACAGAATGCTGCGAGCATAAAGCTGGCTAAAAATATGCTCGCAGGCGCTGTTGTGTTTTATCAGCTTGTGCAGACTGCTGGTGAAAGTGCTAGTTATTGCTAAGACGGGGCCTATGGATCAGTGTGTGTGTATGTGTGTGTGTGTGTGTGTGTGTGTGTGTGTGTGTGTGTGTTCAGTGCATGTTTTCTCATTGCTATCTGGCCAGCACTGTGCTTTTCAATCCTTCTGTCCCAATATATTCTCATTCCCAGCTCATGACATTTTGACGCTTGGTCAGGACCCCTTGGTGTCATATTTTATCACACTATAGGCACCAGTGGTGAGGCTACGTAAGGACCACTGTGGCACTGGCCCACTCAGATTGAGCTGAAGCCCGTCCACATCAAGAATGGCAACTATATTTACATTAATATGAGCAAACCATGCTTATTCAATGCCAGTGTGCTGCAGTTTCAAAGTAATAAAAATGAATGTATATGATCTGCTGCTGCTTTATGTTTCACAAAGACAGCAAAAGATAACAGATGGGACCCTTTTTACAATTATATTGTTGTTGTTTTTGCTGTTCTTGTGGCATTTAGAAGGCATTCGTAGCAGATGTCCTCAACATGTTACATTTCTAGCACTTCTAAACAGTTATATAATCTAACAGTGAATTTAGATTATATTATAATCAATGCAGTGAAACAAAAAACAAGCATTTTATCACTGTCATTGCAAAAAAAGACAAGACAAAGATCTCAAAACTAGTGCTGAATAAATAACAGGCATTTTTATTCATTTTTTTTCAATGGTATAGCCAGTTCATTTCCAGATATCGGTTTCTTCAATTCTTTGAAACTGGTCTGACTTATCAAGCAGTACTGACAATGAGCTTCTCTGTAAAGTTGTCTGCCACTTTAAATCTGTAAGTCCTTTATGTTTTTTTCTCAATTGCTTTCAAGGTTTTTATATTTTATCAGCTGAAATTTTTAATTTTTTTTGAAAGTGATTCCATTGATATAATTTCTCTATAATGTTATCTTTATTGCTGTGGTCTAAACCCTGCTATTGTTTTACACTGGTAGCCTTATTGTTATCTCCTATGGTGTAAATGCGTGTTAAAGGGATAGTCCACTCAAAACTGAAAAGTCTCATCAGTTACTCACCCTTCACTTGTTCCAAACCTGTTTGAATTTATGTCTTTTGTTTACACAAAATAAGATATTTTGAAGAAAGTTGAAACATGTAACCATTGACTTCCATAGTATTTGTTTTTTGTACTATAAAGGTTATATATATGGTCCACTAATGTTCAGCAAAGTTACAAACCAAAATGTGGCCCTAAAGCTGCATCATATGTATAGTGTTATCATTCACCTGCCATTGTTTGGTGTCTACATGAAACGTCCTGGTTACGTACGTAACCCATGTTCCCCAAATAGGGAACAGAGACGTGTGTCTGGAACCAGACATATGGGAGTGCCAGACGACCAATCACTCTGAAGAGTAAGAAAACAGGCCAATGAATGCCAAATGAATTGGCAGAGCTCAGCTCCACAGCTGACAGCGATTAGCCATTAGTGGGCTATAAAAGCCGGCAGCTGAGCAGTGAGCATCTCCGTTTCCTATTCGGGGAACATGGGTTATGGACACAACCAGGACTTCGTATCCAAAGTGTATCTGGAACCAGACATATGGGAGACTGTATGGAAAACGCCACAGCAGCTAAGCCCGGCACACTCCTGATGTGCAGTTTGCCAAGCGTAGCGTGAGCACACCAACATCACCAAAAGTGCAACCTTCCAACGTCCCCTAGGCCCAAAAAATTTACATTACATGGAAATCAATAATAGAATTTAGATCGGGGCCGTATTGTGCTTTTACCTAGCTAATATAGTCTAGGGATTTTTACAAATACGACAGTACGTTGGGAAGGGTGCCAGTCCCCAAAGGGGGAGGACGCTGCGGAGACCACCTGCTATCCAAGAGGAGAGACTTGGTCAGGGGGAACACTCCATTCTCCGCTGAGTCAGGTGCTGGGGGCCTCGGAGGAATTCTCTAGGGTTCACCAAGTGGGAAACTTACTAGCAGAATAAAAAAGGCGCACGCATCTCCAGGTTAGAGAGTATGGGTTAGAGAGCAAGCGTTTTTGACACTGAGCTTAATTTCCACCCAATTGACCAGGGTACCCAGTAATTGGCAGGAAACCAGCTCCACTCGAAGATTATAAAATCTCACAAATGTGTTAGGTGTCTCCCAGCCCGCAGCTCTACAAAATCTCTTAAGAGGCGCCACTTACTTGCGCCGAAAAGGAGGCACCGCTCTTTTAAGTACGCTCTCTCTCCCAGGGGACGCGGCTCGCCCTGGCACATGAATGAGGGCAATGGTATAAACCATAAAGTCGACCAACTTCTGCTTTGATACGCCACTTCCCTTCTGCCAATCCTAACCTTCCTGAATGATATCAACGCGACCAGCAGAGCTGCCTTCATGGACAGAAAACTTATAGAGGGTGCACGGGTGGCAGAGGGTGCCCATCCCAGAAAAAGGAAGTGCTTCTTCCGGGAAATTCGTCAGGGAGGGCCATAATGAGAATCGTGAGTCCAGAAAATCAGGTCCAATTGGCCAAGAAGGTAGCAAAGGGCCGCTCGGGAGAAGCAGCAGGATGACCTGGGCTTCTCTGAAGCGTGCCCATAACAGCTGGACCATGCTGGGGTGGAGTCTCCGTTCTCCTGGAATGTAACTGTCGTGAGAGTATGTAAGCTGGCACAGTAGAGCTTGCCTGGGATATGAACGGCATGCAGCTATTAGCCGCATGACTCCGGAGGAGCAGATGGCGAGCAAGCTGAGACATGTGGCGGTAGTGCGCATCACCCAAATGATTGATGTACGCTATCGCAGCCGTGCTGACCATTCTAACCAACACGTGTTTCCCCTACCGTACTGTGGGAGCAAGAAACATTGCCAACAGCTCCAGCCAATTAAAATGCCAATGTAACCGAAGTCCAGTTTATGAACTTGTAGCTGCATGCTCGATACACACAGCCCTCCGGCCCTTACTGGAATCATCTGTCAGAATGACAGCATGACTGGACACTTGTTCTAAGGGCACCCAGGTCCGTAGAAGGCAAAGTCAATACAGGGACTGAAAGTGTGGTGACTCAGCATGGTGATGGACATCCGGTGCATCTCTGCGCGCCATGCCCATCTGGGGACCCGATCGCAAAGCCAGCGCTGAAGTGGTCTCATATGAACAAATAAGCGTCATGATAACGCCTACAAATGTCATATGCCCCAGGAGCCTCTGAAAACATCAGTGAGAACACTGTAAATGCTGAATTTATGCATAGCCAAGTCTGACCATCCTCGTGAGCTACTACGACAGGCTGAGCAGCATGCTGGCAGCAATTGGGCTTCCACACCCAGAGGGAGGAAAAGCTGCTCTTTTTTAGATTGCTACATTCATTCGCGGGGGAGAGCCCTAGCCCTCCACCTGGAAAAAAACGGTCCTCCTCCTCTCCAAGCGGCCCACCTCAGGTTTGCTTTGTGGTCCGGACTTAACGGCGACCTGTAACGGGAGCGTCAACTTCCCGCATGGGTGAGGGGGGTTCACCACCTGAGGAACAGCTTCGTACCCACTGCCCACCTCTCCATCAGGGGAGGTGAAGGCGGAAGCGCACGAGGACCGGGCGGAGATAAAATGCCCTCCATGCCAGCGAGAACCGTGACCACGCATTGCACCCTGTAGGATGGTAGCGAGCCTGGTCTGTCATCTGAGCATGACAGCTTGCCCTCCGATGTTGCGATGGCAACTGATCTCCGGTGTCATCAAGCGGAGGCGTGGGCATCCTGGGGGATGAATCGCACAACCACTTGAAGCTTGGATGGAGCGCGCTGTGGAGGAGAGGGGGGGCAGAGGCGACAGATAAACCCCCACTGTGATCCTCAGATCTTCCAGCGTGCTAACCGCTTTCACAGGGAGCAACGGGGGTGGCTTGGAAGCCACAATCTCAGCTGTGCAACAGCCATGCCCTCACAGTAAAAGAACAAGCTGTCCGCGAGCACCGCATCGACATGCTGGATCCACAGACCTGTGATGCGGTGCCCATCATCCGGAGATAGGAACCTTGAAAAAGACATGTTGATTGACTGTGTTGCTCTCTTAGGAAAATCTGCTCATTTAATGGAAACTACTCTTTTTGTGCACACCAGCGAAATGCCCAGGGGACAGGTAAGCCCAGATCGACCGCTGCTGTCGCGTCATGTCCCGCACTGGTGAGTAAACTGCTTTCAGTCTTGAAATCAGGTTGGCAAATATAGTGTCTTCAATCTCGTGAAAGCTCTGAAGCAAAATTCTAATGCTCACTGTTCAGCTACCGGCTTTTATAGCCCACTAATGACTAATCGCTGTCGGCTGTGGAGCTGAGCACTGTCAATTTATCTGAGTTTTCTGATTTTATTTCTGATGTACTAGTTAAAACTGATAAAATACTAATTGTAGGAGACTTAAACATACACATAGATGACGCTAACGATACATTAGGGCTCGCATTTACCGATTTACTACAATCACTTGGGATAAAGCAAAACGTTGTTGGTCCAACCCATCGCTTAAAGCATACATTAGATCTAATCTTGTCCCATGGAATTGAGGTCATTGATGTAGACATTATACCACAAAGCGATGGCATAACAGACCACTACCTCTTATTATATAAGCTGTGTTTACCTGAAATTAGCAGATCTGCACAGATATATCGTCCTGGTAGAACTATCATCCCATCCACTAAAGACGAATTTACAAATAACTTACCTGATCTATCTATAGTTCTAAATGCACCCGCGAACGCAAATGACCTTGATGTAGTAACCAGCAGTATAGATGCTATCTTTACAAACACACTAAATACTGTGGCACCCATTAAATTAAAAAAGGCTAGAGAGAATAAGACTACACTATGGTATAATAGTCATACTCGCGCTCTCAAAACAGCAACTCGTGCCCTGGAACGTAAGTGGAAAAAAACTAAATTAGAGGTTTTTAGAATCGTGTACAAAGATAGTATGTCCAGCTATAGGAGGGCTCTAAAATCTGCCAGGACAGAGCACCTCCGCAAACTGATAGAAAATAATCAGAACAATCCTAGATTCTTATTTAACACCATTGGCAAATTAACAAATAATCGGTCATCTCTGGAACAGCATATCCCTCCGCACATTAGTAGTGATGACTTCATGAATTTCTTCAGTGATAAAATAGAAGGCTTCAGACAGAAAATAGGAGATGTTAAACTTTCTGCTCCACATTATACCTCAGATTCATCAAACATTTCACTGAATCAATATAATCTACAGTGCTTCAACATGATAGAACAGGAAGAGCTAGATAAACTTATAAATGGTTCTAAACCAGCTATATGTATGTTAGACCCAATTCCAACTAAGTTACTGAAAGAGTTGTTACCTGTAGTAGGAGAACCTCTTCTTAATGTTATTAACTCTTCTTTATCTTTAGGCCATGTTCCAAATCCTTTCAAGCTAGCTGTTATTAAGCCTATTATTAAGAAACCACAACTGGACCCCAGCAACTTAGCTAATTATAGGCCTATTTCAAATCTTCCATTTATGTCTAAAATACTAGAGAAAGTTGTTTCTGCCCAATTATGCTCCTTTCTACAGATGAACAACGTTTTTGAAGTGTTTCAATCAGGTTTCAGGCCTCATCACAGCACAGAAACCGCATTAGTGAAAATAACCAATGATCTACTCTTAGCTGATGACCAAGGCTGCATCTCGTTATTAGTTTTACTTGATCTTAGTGCTGCATTTGACACCATTGACCACAATATACTTATAGATCGCTTAAACTCTACAGGTGTCCAGGGACAGGCTCTACAATGGTTTAAGTCATACTTAACTGACCGTTACCAGTTTGTTAATATAAATGGACAGCCCTCACAAACCAGGCCAGTAAAGTATGGAGTGCCTAAAGGGTCAGTTCTAGGCCCTTTGCTGTTTACAATATACATGCTACCCCTGGGAGACATTATTAGAAGACATGGGATCAGCTTCCACTGCTATGCAGATGATACCCAATTATATATATACAACAAAACCTAATGAGACATCTGAACTGTCTAAACTAACTCAATGTATTAAAGATATTAAAGACTGGATGACCAACAATTTTCTTCTCTTAAACTCAGACAAAACAGAATTATTACTTATTGGGCCTAAATCCTGTACACAGCAGATCCCACAACTTGACCTGCAATTAGAGGGATGCAAAGTTAGCATTAGCTCTACTGTAAAAGATCTGGGCATTATATTAGACAGCAATCTATCTTTTGAAAATCATATCTCCCATGTCACAAAAACCGCCTTCTTTCATCTGAGAAATATCGCTAAGTTAAGAAATATGCTATCCATCTCGGATGCAGAAAAGCTAGTTCACGCTTTTATGACCTCTAGGCTGGATTACTGTAATGCTCTGTTCGCTGGTTGCTCAGCATCTTCCATTAATAAACTTCAGCTAGTACAAAATGCAGCTGCCAGAGTTCTTACCAGGTACAGAAAATATGATCATATCACCCCAATTTTATCCTCCTTACACTGGCTGCCTGTTAAGTTCCGTATTGATTACAAAATATTGCTTGTTACCTATAAAGCTTTAAATAATCTAGCTCCTGTTTATCTAACTAACCTTCTGTCTCGCTACAATCCAACCCGCTCTTTAAGATCTCAAAACGCAGGGCTTCTGGTAATACCTAGAATAGCAAAGTCGAGTAAAGGAGGTCGAGCCTTCTCATTTATGGCTCCTAAACTCTGGAATAGCCTTCCTGATAATGTCCGAGGCTCAGACACACTCTCTCAATTTAAAACTAGATTAAAGACTTATCTTTTTAGTAAAGCATACACTCAATGCGTCGCATAACGGTATGGTGTATTAGTGTACTCCTGTCTTAATACACCAGCCATTGTGTTAGAAACTCTCATATGCTTTACATATTTGTTATAAAGCTGCTATTTTCATCTATAACAATCACTTTTCTTTCTGGTTTAAATACACTATGAACAGCAGCTACGCTAAATATTTTCTTTATTTTCTATTTCCACCTGGGGATACTCATCCTGAGGTCCCTACAGATTTGCAGCACCATCGATGCGATCCTAGACCTGTGAAGAGATGATCCGAAGGTACCCTGGACCAGGCCGTATCCCGAGCTGATACCGTGGTGGCCATGGAGTAATGGAGTGCATGAGACTGATTCCTGAAGGCTACAGTGACGAACGAGTCTACGTTTGATCCTGTGGGCCAGCCTTACCTCCCGCTGGTGCCCTACCCTCACCTCCAGCTTACACGATGGATGTCCAGCTTCTCCAGCCGGCGCCTAGACTGCAGCTCCACATAGGAAGTTTGGCCAGAGGAAAATGACCGTGCCTAACATAGCCTGGTTTCCCTCGAGGTTTTTTTTCCTTCACTTCGTCAACTGGTGAAGTTTTTTCCTCGCCACTGTTGCCACTGGCCTGCTCGGATTGGGACTTGTGGAGCTGCGCTTCGGTGGATTTGCTCTTCAGTGTTTGAACTTTCAGCAGTGAAACTTAAGCCACACTGAACTGAACTAAACTCTAAAACCTGGACTTTACTTGAACTTGTTAAGCTGCTTTGACACAATCTATATTGTAAAAAGCGCTATATAAATAAACTTGAATTGAATTTATTTAGTATTCATTGGCCCGTTTTCTTACTCTTCAGAGTGATTGGTCGTAGCACGTCCTGATTTTGTGTTAGCAAACATTTAACATTAGTTTGCATTGACAAGTTAGCCTAATTAGCCGTCAATACAAGTCTAACATTGGATTTATGTGCTCTAATGTACTTTCTGGCTAAAATTAAAACAAGATAACAAATAGATTTTTTTTTTAAATAGTGTGACTAGCTATCAAACGCGATTAAACTGGGTCCTTTTCTAACTTATAGAGACCGCAAATTTGTCTAATAATTCTGTTTTAGTATATATTATGCCACTGCCAATTTCTGTTGCATCTCATTCAGTTTTATTCAAAGACAAACACCTGAAATGCAGAACAAAACAGCACGTTTAAACTAAAGAGAGTATTTGAGACGCTAACGTACTGTGATTTACTGTAAAATCCAGGTTGAGTCGATTTAATCAGATTATTTATTCTGTTAGATATGAATATGTTGACCTCAGGTCAACATCGATGATTCATTAATAACGTATCATTAATATTATTAACGTTAGATCAGGTCATCGTCGATGATTTAATAATTAATTATAATTAAATATAAATAATAGTTAATTTACTGTATTCAGTTACTGTATTAGGTTATTCACTGCATATACAGTATTAATGTAACAATCTTAACCAGGTTACTGATACTTATGGTAGTATTTTTACATTTTTACCATTAAAAATACCGCCATTTTTTTACAGTAGAGTATAGGTCTAGGATTAGGTGGTCAAAGTATGTATAAAAATGTAAATAAACAAAGAAGATTTTCTACTTAGAAAAATGCAAATGCAAATTAAAAGTAGCAAAGTATCCTTGGCTGAAGGGGCTAAAAGTGTGTTAAAGGGGTCAAATACTTTGGGTGCGAGAACGTCATTTCAATCATCTACACACATTCCACAAATATAATAAAATACAAACATAGCACAGCAGGAGGAGATCATATTAGAAATGCTCATTAGAAATAAAGCAGGCAGTAGAGTAAAACAGACCAGCTTCATCTTAAAACACATGTTCTCTGCTCAGCCTGAACTGAAGCAGAATCATCCCAGCATCCCTTGCTGTTTCTTCCTAACTCCTCCATGACCATCTGTCCATCTCAATGTTCTGGATCCACGTAGAAATTCTGTGTATCTGTCTATCTGTATCCGTGTCTTGCAGTGCTGCATGTACGTGGGCCTGCATGCACATCCATCTGCTCATCCATCCATACCTCCGTCCATCTACTCATCCATGCAACCATTCAACTCATTGCAGGAAGGCTTTATTGATCATTCATATGCTTCCTTTCCTCGTCCACTTTTATGCACTCGTCTCGCATGACCATGAGTGTGTGTGTGCGATAGAGAGACGGTTAGCTAGGGCAGTTATTGGGACAGGTGTGAGGGATAAAAGATGCACTCTGGGCTCCATCCCTAAGACTATTCTAATTTTAGCTCGCCCTGCAATGCAGGTGATGCACAGTTGAACTAGTCTGCTGAAACACACACACACACACACACACACACACACACACACACACACACACACACACACACACACACACACACACACACACACACAATATTAATGTAGTGATCATTGGATTTATCACAACAGTAAATAAAGAAATATGTTATTTTCCTACATTTATTACATCTATACATTATATAAGTGCATCCCAATAACCAAAAAAAGCTATATTATTTATTAAATGCCTTTATGCAATATATGACATGTTAGTTGACAACAAAAGCTTTGAATTGTTTAATTTAGTTACAATTGTTTGTCCCAGCCAATTGCCTTGAACAAAAACAGTCTTTTATGCTGCTTGAATTTGCAAACTTCTTAAATTCTTGCACATTTAGAGAAAATAGTATAGAAAACTAGACGAGGTACACTCCAAAAATGATTTTTGCTTCTTGTTCAAACTATTTATTTAAAATGAATTGAAACAACACAATTCATACATTTTTTGGAGGAAACGTAATTGTTTTATGTTCAATCCACTTAAATTTGTAAAAAACGATTAAGTTAAATAATTGATTTGTGTGGAACCCTGCATTTTTTTACAGTGTAGATAAATCCATGAAATTACTGTACAGTATATGATTATTTTAATGAATATGGTTTATTATTATTATTCATTCATTCATTTTCTTTTCGACTTAGTCCCTTTATTAATCTGGTGTCGCCACAGCGGAATGAACCGCCAACTTATCCAGCATATGTTTTACGCAGCGGATGCCCTTCCAGCTGCAACCCATCACTGGGAAACATACACACACACTCATTCACACACATATACTATGGACAATTAAGCTTACCCAATTCACCTATACCACATGTCTTTGGACTTGTGGGGGAAACCGGAGCACCCGGAGGAAACCCACGCCAACACAGGGAGAACATGCAAACTCCACACAGAAAGGCCAACTGACCCAGCCGAGGCTCGAACCAGCGATCAGCGACCTTCTTGCTGTGAGGCGAACGTGCTACCCACTGCGCCACTGTGAGGCCCCGCAAAGCCATTATTATTATTATTATTATTATTATTATTATTATTATTATATACATACTTATTAGAAGTTGAACATCAACTTCCCATAAAGCAGAACTACAGATTAATTTATGGTCATAACTTCCTTTTTTCTATTTGTTTAAATATATAAGTGGTCTGTCTTCATCACCTCTTATATTGTCTCTGGTAGAGTATTGTGCTTTACACCAACACTTGCTTCCGTGACAGACGAACTATCTGTGCACCAAAGAGAGTGGACAGATGGTTTTAACGATGATTCACAAACGACATGATCAAATCCAGAATCGACAGTGCCCACCTCTATAGAACAGGCGTTGTTGACAGTGCTGCATAACAAGACCTTAGTGGCACATCCAAGCATTCTGTGAATCATGGCTGCCTCATCTCACTGGCACATCTCAGAATACTGGGGATGGCTGTGCACTGCCCATAAGAGGGCAAAGAAATGAAACAAGCTGAGGTTAATTTTCCCTGTGGTGTTTAATGCTGCTTTTTCATTAGAAACTGCTCTCTCTGGGTCTTAAAAAATAATAGGCCGCTGTCAGTCCTTTTGATTACAGTGAGCGAAAGGCACAGTTTTTTGTGGTCATAAAGAGATTTGATTTCTGCCCTTTTCTCTATATATATTCATGACCATTCTCTGACTTCCATTAGAAATGAATGATTTATTCTTGTGAGGCTGCGAGTGAAATTTGGCCCGATCATCTGATTTTCTCATTTGAAAAGCCCTCTGGTTCAGAAGGACTCAAAGTACTTCAAACCATCACATAGCTTTGTCTCAGTATATACAGTTGAAGTCAGAATTATTAGCCCTCCTGAATTATTAGCCCCCTGTATAGTTTTTTTTTTTCTCAATTTCTGTTTAACGGAAATATTTTTCTAAACATTTTTAAACATAATAATTTTAATACCCAATTTCTAATAACTGATTTCTTTTATCTTTGCCATGATGACAGTACATAATATTTTAGACTTTTTTTCAAGATACTATTCAGATTAAAATGCAATTTAAAAACGTATCTAGGTTAATTAGGTTAAGAAGGTAAGTTAGGGTAATTAGGCAAATTATTGTATAATGATGGTTTGCTCAGAAAAGAAAATACTTAAGAGGGCTAATAACTGCTTTTATTCAAGCAAAATAAAACAAATAAGACTTTCTCCAGTAGAAAAAATATATATAGGACATACTGTGAAAAAATTCCTATTAAACATCATTTGCTAAATATTTTAAAAAGAAAAAGAAAAAAATAATTTTGACCTTAACTGTGTGTGTGTGTGTAAATCTTTCTAAAAGGTGAGATGGAGCCCTCATTTTCCGTCAGTGATCTAATGAGATCGAATCACTGTCACTGTTATTTGGACAACCATGATGTTCTGTTAGCACAGCAATTCATCGCCAAGTAAAGAAACAAACAGTGTTTTTGTTAATAAAATTGACAGCATCCTAAATTTGAGCACTACTCTTCTGCACAGCGCACTGTACAAAAGAGTAGTGCTCGTATTTAGGATGGTAGCTACAAAACCTGTTCTAAATCTCAAAGTGAGTGAACATTTAATTGTAACAAGTCATTCTCTTTACTTAAAACACTAAAGGTTATACTTTTTTGTTCATTTGTTTTATTTATTTATTTATTTTACTTTTTTATGTAATCCATGCTGGGAACTGCACATCCACTACCCAGTTAGTTATGACAACAGAAATTATTACTTTGCAGTAGTCCAACACAAAATTATTAAGCTAACTCACAAAATTAAGTTGATTAAACATAATACAAAAAACTCAAACACTTGAAGTAATTGTGTTGATTTAGCTCATTTAAAACAAGCAATTTGAGCAGCAATTTTTTTCTTTCTTTCATTCTTTTTTTTTTTTGTTTGAGTGAAGATGAGAGTTGTTATCGGCTCTGTTTGAAGTATCACGTGGCAGAGGACAGAGAGACAGCACACCCTCAGCCTGCAGGGCTCGTTTCCAGCTCTGTTTTGCTTGAGTTGCTGTGATATTTCAGCACTGGGGATCTGGACGTCTCTCAATGACCCATGTCTACTCAAGTCAGTGATGCTATCAAGATAAATCTAAATACTGAATAATACAAGCACACAATGTCTAGAGAAGGACAAGAAAAAAGGCTGACACAGATCAAATTAGGAAACAACTTAAATTCTAAAAATATACAATGAAATATACATGTTTTTTTTTAAAGTTGTAGAAAAGTAGTTGTATAAATTATTATTGTAATAAATATTTATTGTATAAAATATATTTTATTTTTATACAGTATTATGAGGATGAGAATACTACTACTACTACTACTACTACTACTACTACTAATAATAATAATAATAATAATAATAATAATAATAATAAAACTATTATTATTTTTATTATTATTATTATTATTATTATTATTATTATTATTATTATTATTATTATTATTATTATTATTATTACTATTATTATTACTACTACTACTACTACCACCACCACTAATAATAATATTAATCATCATCCTCTCAGAAAATCATTATTCACTTAATAGGAAATGAGCTCAATTATCTAGAGAGACAGATGGGGTATCAGAGGACAGCAGTGACAGGCAGCAAGAAAATGCACTTGAAGGAAAGGAACAGGTCAGTTTACGGTCAATAAAGGAATTACAGCATCATATTGAAACATTAATCCCGCCTTTGGGCTAAAACGTAAACATCATCAGCCTCCATCACTAAACGAAGAAGCAGGAGCAGTAGAAACACGAGTGACTTAGTTCACAGCAAGGCCAGTACTCTCCAAATGACCAGCACCTGGGAATAAACCATCGCCAAGACAGGCAACATCAATATTCAGAGAATAAATGCTTGCCACTTCATATTACTCATCCTGTAGTCAGTGCCACTCAGGGGAGTCTCGGCGAAACAGCAGTGAAGAGAGCGGGGATAAGCAGCATCACTGGTATCTGTTTACGGGCAGCGCAGATGGCTCTCTAATGCATGGATGGGCTCCGAGCCCTGGAGTTGTGAGTCTTGAGCCCGGTGGTTTGTTTTACCAGCAGACCTGTGGCACTACTGCTCAGCTTTCATTTAGCTCCATTGTTGTATTCATCTGTAGCACCAAATGGACAAGTAGAGGAAAACCAAACATTCAATTAGTTTAGCATGTGAAAAAAATAAAATAAAATAAAAAACGTCAGATTGTCTTGTATGATCCCAATGTTTTTGTGTACATCTCGGTAGTGTCATGTAAAGCCACATTTTAATGACAGTATTTTTTCAGATTTTCTTGACTTGTGGAGATTCGTTAACAACAAATGGGCATCGGGACACAATATTCAAACAATTCATTTCCCCACATGGGTGATGATGACCAACAGGAGCACATAATCTCTTCTGTACACAGAAAGTGAGATGAAATGGAAGCAGGCTTTATGGAGTTATGGCAACAAAACCCTTGCCTGTATGATGTGTCATCACGGGACTACCATGAAATAAAAAAGAAAAAAAGGTTGGCGAATGAAAACCAAGGCACTTCTCCACCTAACAATTCATTCATTATGTTCTCATTCATAATGCGCTGGTATTTTTCTATGAATTTATCACTAAGGTTAACTAAGAATTCATCATTGAAGGTAACAGGCTACTGCATTGTTTACAGCTGTTGCTGGGAAACTGCTTCAAGTAGCGCCTCTTGGTGCAACAGAATGAATCTACTTAACTACTGTTTGTGTTCAGAAAACACACACACACATATATGGGGGAAATTGCCGTCTGTGGGAAACACTCATTTGTAATGTATGTGGCTTCTTGATGACAGAATGTGTTTCATAGATGTCACACAATGATTGCTCGTAAAGCAACATGTAGTCTGATGTATTTGGTACCCATGACATGTCAAGATTTTATCTAGACAACATTGCATAATCTGACACAGTGACTGTCGTAAGTGACACAAAAATTGAGCTTTAGACTGAACATTACACATGCAAAGTTTAACCCTTGTGTATTGTTTAAATTTACTACCCTTTCATTATGTTCGTGGCTGTTTTTGCCCCATTGACTTATAATGATTTTTTTATTGCAAAGCCATGACAGCATATAATTATGCATTCTTGATTGTTGGTGGTTTTCCCTGTTGGGAAGAGGAGAAATGAATAATTTTTACTGTTGCAATCAAAAATTGTCATTATAATGGAAGTCAATGGGGCAAAACCTGCCACGAACATAACAAAAGGTCAGTACATTTTCCCAGACTCGAAATTTTTCTAAGCATTTTCCCAAAATATGTGTCAAAACAAGATTTGTCACCAAAAATCATTTCATTTGCTGAAACAGAGAAAGTTGCGGCCAAATTAAGACTAACTGATCACAAGGGTTAACTGAGGGTTAACTTTTGGCGACAGCTGATAGTGTTGGCTAGGTGTTTTTACACAGTGATCTTATTTGCATGCTGGTGATCCTTGGTGTCAAATGAACTCTGGTGCAGCAAAATTGAAACAACACAAACCAAAGGCACCTAAATGAACTAAAAACAAAGCAAACAACATTAAATTAACACAATGCTTAAGCATACCTGTACCAGATCTCTGTATGAAGAACAGCAAACAATAACAAGTGCATAATTAAATGAAATACATTTAGATTTACTCATTTAGCAGACACGGATTTAGCGGAAGGATTTTTTTTTTTATCCAAAGCAACAATACAAAGAAGTGAGGATAAAATAATCACTTCAAATCATCAGAGAACAGCAGTATATATTATGGCTATTCTCCCCCCTCAGAGCATACAAAGAGGGGAGCGTGTTTCCTTCAGGTGGTTTGTCAAGCCCTCTCACCTGTGAAGAGAATATTAAGAATTAAAAGTTTTCCAAGAATTATGGGGTGCTTATAACGTGTCTTGCATATGAAAAGGAGAAGAGTGTGTCTTCTACAGGTGGTGTGTCAAGCCCACACACCTGTGTGAAGCACGCAAAGAATTGCACTATATTTCCAGAAATATGGAGTGCTGATAAGAACATATCTGGCTCATATGGAGAGAAAAGAGTTTGTCCTACAGATGGTTTGTCAAGCCCACTAGCCTGTGTGAGTGAATTCAATACTTTTTTCACAAATTATAACACTTAACTATAGCTACTTGATCTGACCACTCCAATATCTCCATAAACTTGACAGATTTCATGCACAAATATAAAAAGCAGACATGGCAAGTGCATTCACCTTTACATTGAATTAATATAATACCATATAATACCAATCACCCAAGAAGCCTGACAGTTATTATTATTATTACAATAGTGGGCCTCACAGTGGCGCAGTGGGTAGCACGTTCGCCTCACAGCAAGAAGGTCGCTGATCGCTGGTTCGAGCCTCGGCTGGGTCAGTTGGCCTTTCTGTGTGGAGTTTGCATGTTCTCCCTGTGTTGGCGTGGGTTTCCTCCGGGTGCTCCGGTTTCCCCCACAAGTCCAAAGACATGCGGTACAGGTGAATTGGGTAAGCTAAATTGTCCGTAGTGCATGAGTGTGAAGGGTGTGTATGGATGTTTCCCAGAGATGGGTTGCAGCTGGAAGGGCATCCGGTGCGTAAAGCATATGCTGGATAAGTTGGCGGTTCATTCCGCTGTGGCGACCCCGGATTAATAAAGGGACTAAGCCGAAATGAAAATTAATGAATGAATTACAATAGTGTCAACCATTGGCAGTGTGCCCTATTCATACACTGAACTGACTTGAAATGTTACAGTGTGCATATGGCCAATATGTAATCTACACTCCTACTGGGTCATGTAAAATTGACAGTCATGCTAAGCGACTGAGCCCCAGAATTCTGCAAATCCACCAGAGGGCAAGATTTAAGAGATCCAAAAATGGTGATTTTGCCCTGTGACAAAATAAATCTGGCAATCTCTAAAACGAGTCTCAAATGGCAAAATTATGACAACTACAGAACCCAGAGCGAGAGCAGAGATGTGATTTTTGGAGTGTTTAGTCAGCAGACAATAGTGGAGCTGAAGAGATTCTCTCTGGAACACTCACACTGCTGCTTTAGATGCCATTTTGGCCTCTCCTCCTCAATTCAATTAGTCTCTGCTAACTACTCAGAACAGGAAGCAATACTTTTAAAATCAATCTTACTGTTCTGCAACCTCGTGCAATTTTGAGAGCCCTTTCTTTCTTTTTTTTACATTTTTTTTTCATGGCTGCTGAGCTCAATCCTAAAAGTAAGCCTTCTCCCCAGTTAGTTTCTGACAGAACACAACTAGAAATAAATGGTGTCTACAAACTGATTTCAAAGGCGATGATGCATCTGAAGGACACAGAGGAAAAACACAAGGGTTTGTGAATGTTACGTAAATGGAACACACACACACACACACACACACACACACACACACACACACACACACACACACACACACACACACACACACACACACACACACACACACACACACACACACACACACACACCAATGGGAATCTCAGAAAAGAAGGTCCAGTTGTACTTAGCGAAATCTAATTTGCTCCATTCCAACTTAATTTGAAACTCACACATTTCTTTCACTCATATGGGGAGCTTAAGCGCTGCCTCAGACGCCCTGCTGGATCACCGTAAGAGTTACAAAACTGCCTTTCTTAGTTTATATAACTCGCCAAGATATTCTGTGCCATTTAGATTTGGTTTGTATTGAAAGAAAAGTGTCATCCATGCACATAATCATGCAATCAGGGTTATGGGACTGTCTAACAAAGAGTGTAATCCAGTCTTATTGCTCCCGCCATTATAACTCAAAAAGATAAGAGTTGGAGATTTACCGTACGTGTTAAATAAGGACAAGGACGAAAAGCAAATCAGCCTCTGGTTTGGATGTCATTTTATCAACGCCTTCGGAGATGACTCACTTTCTATCTGGAGTCTGCTAAGCATGTCTGGGCTTGACAAGGGTCAACTGATGTGATGCTTGGCATGAGGGATGATGGGATTAGAAAGAGCCAAAATTGAAAAAGGCACTGGTTCTCAGAAAAGGGCGCAGAGATGATGTTAGCGCTGGATGCTAAGAAGATTACGGAGTGACATTATTTGTATATTGTGGCAAAACAGTCGTAGTTGAAATGGCAGCAGATTACTTAGTGTGTTTTGGCTCACGGAACGCTTATTGAGTGGTCAAACAAGGATAGCTATCACACACATGAGGAATGCATGTAGGCCAATCTATGTAATCACGTATATGTCTGTCTACATGCTGAGGACCAAATCAGAGAAAGTAGTTTTTTATATAAGGATAGTGGCTTGATCTCTCTTATCATCCTAATGCCTTGCCCCTGTCTGTGTTCGCTTTTGCTTTGGGACAAGAAGTATTTGAGAGCAAATTGCATTAAAGGCTTTCCTATACGAAAAAAAGTACTGAATTGTTGGCCCCCAGCATATGTTGTGGATACTGGTCTCTGAGCTCCAAGATATTTAACCATGTAAAGCTGCAAAAAATACAGAAAAAATATACTACTACTACTACTACTACTACTACTACTATTATTATTATTATTATTATTATTATTATTATTATTAGTAGTATTATTATTATCATCAACAACAACATGTATTATTATTATTATTATTAGTAGTAGTAGTAGTAGTAGTAGTAGTATTTTTATTAAATAATTCATTCATTCATTCATTCATTCATTCATTCATTCATTCATTCATTCATTCATTCATTTTCCTTTGGCTTAGTCCCTTATTTATCAGGGGTCACCACAGTGGAATAAACTGTTCTATAATTAATAATAATAATAATAATAATAATAATAATAATAATAATAATAATAACTGCATACAATAAATAAATATTTCAACACACCACAACAAAATCTATTTATTATTTAGCAGCAGTAGTAGTAGTAGTAGTAGTAGTAGATGTTGTTGTAGTAGTAGTAATGAAACCTCATTTTCTCAATTCATGGAAGGAATACAAAACAATATGATAACATATTTACACATTCAACATTCATGTTTGTAATGGTCTCGGTGGGCGAGCTGCCCCTTGTACCCCATTTAATTCCCCAACATACTGAGAAGTTGTGTATGATCTCCGCCTGGGTCACCCTGCTCTGTTCCTCATGCTAACAGAGACAGCGAAGACCTGTCACCCTGAACCTTCGACAGCTCTACACCCAGCTTGAGTTCCTCCCTCAACGGCTGCTTCCCAGTACAACTAGGTGAGCAAAGGGTAGAGGTATCTGGCAAACCAGCCCACAGGTGCTCCCCCTCCTGCCCTTTTCCCAGCTGGGGCTCCAGGGAAAGACATTGCCAGCTATGAAAGACTTTCATATGCAAATAAGATACAGCAAGAGACCTTCCTGTCTCCTAACACACAACCTTCTCATGCTCATAAAATCCAGTGCAGGCGGCCACATGGGGTGCAGAATTTACCGCATTACAGGAAAAGGCACAACAACAGTGTCACCATTCTGAATTCATTTGTTTCCTGTTATTGGGTGAATCATATAACAGTTGTACAATAAAAGTCCTTCATCTGATGGTTGATCCAGCATGACTGTATCCTCTGAGTTGTTTAATATAGCATTTCGAAGCATCATAGAAGCTGAGAACAAAGCTATAGAGACACACGCTCAAGGTCTAAGTATAATTCACGCATGTCCATCAATGCAAGTCTGTTTGTTGCAGATATTGTTCCATCTCTTTTTGTTTTCCAACTGTGAAAACAATGGACTAGTTCATTGTTAACACCTTGACGACAAATTAAGTTTTGCAACAAAAAAAAAAGGTGCATGTACGAGCTGAACATTTTACATGTGGTTAGAATAAATAATGTCTGTACAATATAGTCATGTTGTGCCTTTAATGGAATGAAATGCCTAGAATTTGGGCCCGACTTTATATTAAGTGGACTTAAACATTATGTACTTACACTGAAATTAATCATTTGTTACAATGTACTTATTGTGTAAATACATGATTTTACATTGCACTTGATTGATTGATTCAATAGCTGCATATAATTACATCTGTGATGAATTTCTGTAATCACATTTGTCTTACCATGCCTTACACTTTAACCCCCCTTTAAACCTATCTACACTATCAAACCTGTTCCCTAACCTGACATGTATCTCATCCCAAGAGCACAACAAGTGTTCTGCAAACTTTGATTATGAACACAGTAAGTACATTGTATTTACTTTTTGATGCAAATATAGTAGTTAAGGCCACCTAATATAAAGTGGGATCAAAATTTATCTAATTAACTTTTTCCAACTCAGGCTCATTCTGGAAACGTACCTCTAGATACATTTCTGGAGAACGCGAAATACGTGAATGCCATCCGTGCCTGCCGTTCTCGCGTTAACCCACCAGAGGCCGCTGTTTGACTGACTGTCTGACTAACCGATCGACTAACCCACCCTCCTCCTTCCCTAAACGCAACCAATTTTATTGATTGACCCGCCCACCTGCTTCCCTAAACCCAACCAACAATTTTCAAAAGCAATCCAGGAAAAGAAAAGCCCTCGTCTGATTTTTACCACGTTTTCAGATTTTACCACATTCTCACCCTGTTATTTACTTGTTTATTTTAGTTTTTGGATTCTGTTTTTGTCTTACCTGCTTTCTGCAACCGTTCTTCACCGGACTCGAACCCTGTCGTCGTGGTCAACTCCTCTCTGCGTCTCAAGTTCGCCGACTTACATGACGAACTATAGTAGTGCTGTATTTATACCATAGTAATTGTACTGGAATGCACTGTATGTCTTTTGTGTTGAGTTACTTTTTGGTTGGCCATCTGTTTCTAACGAGTCTTTTGTTTTTCGCTACTACAGACTAGTTCAGTAAACAGAAAGAAAGAAGAAATACCCGATTGCAACAGAGAAATACTGGGAAATTTCTGTAGACTGATGGCATTTCATGCCGTTCAGCCTTATAATCTTACAATGTCAGCAAAATCACCTCTTTTGTCATAATTTTAAACATTATGCTAAAGAATCATTAAAATATTGAAAAGTGGCATAAAGTGGCATTTATGAAGTAGCAACGGTTTCTGCTGTTCTGACCGTCAGCTGCAGATGTGAATGAGGGGCGGAAGAAAGTAGTTGCTCGTACAAAAGTGTTTTTGAGACTCTCTGATTTTCTTTTTTATATACACGATTATGCCGTCAAACTATTGTATAAACACAATATTACATTCGTTAGCATTGCGATGTGACTGTATATCGTCACTGGTGGGGGCACTAAGGCACAAATCACGCCTCCCACCATCGCCGCATTGCACAAAACAAAACTGGAGTGATATGCTAAGATTATTTTGCATGAATATCAATTGTGACAATTCTATAAAATACAAAATAAAAAATGTTTTATAGAATTATCTGTTCATCTTAGACCTGACTCAAGGCTGAATATTAATGTCATTAAGTCTTACCTCCCTGACTCATTATCCCTCCTTTCTGCTTCATAGTAAAAAGATCATCATCATATTATATTAACTTCAGTTTTGTCAACTTGCAAAACTCGCTGCGTGTCGAC
>CAIGQW010000302.1:4789730-4825094 GCA_903798125.1 Danio choprae | reverse complement strand
TTATTATTATTATTATTATTATTATTATTATTATTATTATTATTATTTTCCCCCTACCATGGTTGCATGGTTTTTAGCTTTCTTCAAAATATATTATTTTGTGTTCAACGGAAGACATAAAGGTACTCATAAAGGTTTGCAGCTACTTGAAGGTGAGAAAATATTGGGTGAATTTTCATTTTGGGGCGAACTATCTCTTTAAGATAACATCAGTTATATAAGTGTAACCCACCGGTCCTACTGCACCCAATCCGGTCTAAGCTGGGATCGAACCGGTGATTCTTTGCATGGGAGTCAGTTACTCTAACAAGGATGCTAAAGACCATGGCCTCTAGTGCTAGAGCACCTTTAGAGGTCAGAGGAGTGAGGTTTACCTGCATAGCTCTTTGCTAGCTGGCCTCCGTTACACTCACCCCCCTAAACCTCACTCCCATCCCAGATGAGCTCCCATGTGTAACCAACCGGTCCTATTGCACCCAACCCGGTCTGAGCTGAGATGGAACCGACGATTCTTTGCATGGGAGTCGGTTGCTCTAACAAAGAGGCTAATATATGAATATAATTTACAACAGAAATTACAATTACAGAAAAATGATGCTTCACATACTGTATATTGATACTTACACACATAATGCTAGACTCTAAAAAATGTTGGGTTGTTGTAACTATCAAATATGGACAAAACCAACCATTGAGCTCAAATCGGGGTGCCGTTTAAATTCAATTGAAAACATTAACCAACACTGGATTGTACATGTTTGACCAATGTTGGATTACAACCCAGTATTTTTAGAATGTACTTCCATGTAAAATCCAGCAAAATAAAACTGTTGGAAAAAATACATGAAAAAATAAAGGACAAGGCCACACAAAAGTTATAAGTTTGAGGTCTATAAGGTTTGTTTTTCTTAATGCTTCTGAAAGAATTAATGTTTTGTATGTCCTTTGTTGTAATAATTGTATTTGAAATTACACTGAAATCATCAATATTGCTAAATAAGGATTAAAAAATAGTCTTGCATTATAAACCAGGGCCTTAAGTAAAGACAATTATGAAAAAGACTATTCAATGAAAATCAACTAAGCAATTATTTTCTCAATGCCTTTAATGCATTTTCTTTTATATATATTATATTATATTATATTTTTATTATTAATGCATTGTTATTTTTATTCACTTAGTGCATGCTTTTAAAGCAACTTGCAAATGATGTATGTTATAACACACACATACACAAAAAATGACATTTTCGAGAGACCATATCAATTTCTGCTGAGGTGCAGAGAAAATGGATTTGTGGATCTGAGTGGGTGCCATTCACAAAAGTTTGGAGGAAACACAGATTTGCAGTGGCTGTAGAAGGCTGCAGATTCAGCAGCTTCTCTATAGGTAAAGAACTGAGTGTTGAACTTGACACCGGCATCTCTGCCAGTCAATGGAGAGAGACGAAGCAAGGTGTAATGTGGACTCTCTCGGGTTCACTGATGACCAAACACCACTGTAGTCAGGATCATTTACACTCTACTCTATATCAAGTTATTATAGCTTAAGAGGCTATTTACGCAACACATTTTAACACACACAAGGTGAACTAAACTCAAAAATGTGGACTTTAATTGAACTTGTTAAGCTGCTTTGACACAATCTACATTGTAAAAAGCGCTATATAAATAAACTTGAATTGAATTGAATTGAACAAGGTGCTGAAAAAGCATAAGAAATAGCAAACATTCAAGCAAAACGTCCATTTTGCACATGTTTGCAATGAACAGCAATTAAAAAATGCAGTGAAGTGGAAGCCAACATGTTCTGTGTAAACCAAACACAAGTCTTTCAAATGTCCTTTCTGTGTGACTTTTGCAGCAAATGAACAGTATTTTCTGCATTCTAATTACAGCATGCTAATTAACTGACGAGCTGTTTCAGCACTATATAAAGTCATGTAGTTTTGTCTCATATAAAAATTTACAGTATAAAATCTCCCACACAAACTGTGCAAAATAATTATACAGTAAGTGCATGTAGTTCAATAGAATTAGTCTCATGACTAGTCGCAGTACTTATGTAAATATGCTGTAAATACTGTAGTGTAAAATGTTGCTGAAAAATATTGTAAAGACAGTAAACATTGTTTTAATACGCATTTAGGTTAAATGGCCTAACATGCTAACAAAATCATACACAATCAAACCACAAATAGTGTACATTTAGAAAGCAAGTCTTATATTTCTTTCTTTTTTTTTTTCTCTTTTTATTTATTTCTATTTATTGTACATTACAAACAAAAATGTCACAGATCTGTAATTAGTTTTTGAATATGCTTCTTTATAAATAAACAATCTGTATAAGTATATTATGTTTAACACTTAATTGCTAGTTCCACATGCAAAGGTACAAAAATACAATCAGCGTTGTTGAAGTTTTGAATCAGAATCGGTTCAGCTCTGAAAACATCGTATCGGTGCTTTAAAAAGTTATATAATACGATAAGCTCAAGGATACTGTAGATGCTGTAAATAGATAGACAAATGCACGATTGATGGATATTGCATCAAATCTAATACTTCAAATTATAATATAACACTAGCAAAGACAGACATTCAGAAAGATAAATAGTTCTATGCCAAGTTCTGTAATTGAGCAATATGGCACACATGACCTTTGCCCTTTTCTTTGTAGCTAATAAGATAATATGTGAAAAGAGGAAATGGTTGCGGGAAGAGGAAGATAACCTTTGAAGGGGATTCGGGAATATCGTAATGAGTGAAATATGATGTGCTCTGTTGCCAGTAGCTCAGGGTGAGACAGACAGCAATATAAACAAGTGAATGATGAAGAGATGAAAAGGAAAAGTGCGACTGCTGAGGGGGAGAACATCACAACAGACAGTCTTCTAAAGACCTGCCAGAAAACTCCTGACTTCTCACGCCACTTAATCTCTGTCAAATCACAGCAAGGATATAAAGAGGGACCCCAGCGTATGTCAATCTGTCAATCAATCAATCAATCAAATCAATCAATGTAAAAAAAATAATTAATTAAATTAAATTAAATTAAATTAAAATAAAATTGAACAAGATCCTTCTGTAATTGCAATCTAAAGTACTGCTACTAGCGGACAAATGCCATAGTTTTAGAAAGTTAAAATTACTGCTTTGAAAAGCCATGGCTTTCACAGCCAGGAGGCACAAACTGAATTTTAGGATTTCAGATGATGTGAATGTTTTTGTACACAGTCATGTGCTCTAAGGGCTCTGGAAGTGGGTATAATCTACAAGCACGGGAAAACAGGCTCATCTGTCCTCAAAAGAGCTTATTTTCCCTCGCTATACTGACAGTGATGCCTCTTAGTCTGAACAGAAGATCCCAGGCTCACCCTTCAAGAGCAAACACTTAGCAGCCCACTCCTCACTAAAGGACAGGTCTTTTATGAGCAAATCGATATGTCAGTGCCGGGCCGGTGAAGCACTAGGGTTTAGTTTTGCTTGTCTATCCAAACAGTGCTTAGTATTGACCTGGTATACTGTGGTCAATGGTCTGATCTGAGGGACTGACTAGTTCACTGTTGTCTTTCATTCACGCATCGGTGCAAAGTTAAAAACTCACAGGCAACTTTATTAGGTACGTCTTGCTAGTGTTGAGTTGGATTGCATTTGCCATGCATTAATTATTTTGTGGCATTGATTAAACAAGCTTCTGGAAACCAACTTTGGCCCATGTTGCCATAATAATAGCATTACCCAATTTCTGAAAATTTAAATAATCTATTATGTGGATCACTCATTACACCACATTCCATTGGTGGTCTGTTAAACTCAGATATGATGCTTATGGAGGCAAAATGTACTATTCTGCTGGAATTAGCCATTAAAAGATGGTCAGCAAGAATAACCAGGTATTTGTGGTGTTTAAATGGTGCTCAATTGGTACTAAGAGGCAAGAAAATAGGTTCCCCACCATCGCACCATCACCAAAAGCCTCAAACATTAATACAAGGCTCCATCCTTCCATGCAGTTTATGCCCCGTTCTGAGTCCACCGCCTGCATATTTTAGTTTCACTCGAGTCTCATCAGACCAGAAAACGTTATTCTAACCTCCACCTTTTTATAGTCTAATTTTGGTGAGGTTGTGTGAACTGTAGCCTTAGTTTGCTGTTGCCTTTCTATCAGCTTGACTAGTCTGATCATTCTTCTCTAACCTCTGGCATCAATAACATATTTTCACCCACAGAACAGCTGCTGCTCTTTCAATGATTTCTCTTTTTCTGCCCATTCTCTGTGATGCCTAGAGATGGTTGTTCATGCAAATTCCAGTAGATAAGCAGTTTCTAAAATAGTCAGGCTAGCCCGTTTGGATCTAAAAACCATTCTCATTCTTTGAAGATTGTCTTGACCACATACATGTACTAAGTTGTTGCCATGTGACTGGCTGGTTAGATATTTGAATTATCGAGCAGTTGAACATGTATACCAAATAAAGTGGCCAGTAAGTGTACATATACATCTATAAGGCCAGACTTTCCATAGATTTCAGCTTTAAACATTAAAACATTAAGCCTTTCTGAAACATCTTACCATTTCAAACTAAGCTGCTTGTTTCCACTCCCGTTTTTGTAAGCGTATTTGCCATAAAAAGAATCTGTAAGATCCATTAAATAGTCAGTAGAACTCAGATCTCTTTGAAATAAGTTTGGAAGTACAATTTATTCATGATATGAAACCTTCAATGCAGGATTAAACTATTTTTTTTTGCTCATGCATACGCTAACAGCTCTTCATGGCAATGAGAGGGTTAAAGCATAGTGTCATATTCCTTCTGAGAGCTCTGAATGAGAGATCTGACACCCAGTATCATGGATCCACACTTAACTCAAATGTTGCATCATAAAAGATGCTGAAGGTTAGATTGCTCTTTTGTGTTGTTTGCTTTGAACATTTAGGAAAGTCAATGTTGTGCCTTTTAGTGATGAAGAGGAAGAGTTACTCAGCTCTGATGTGTGATCTGTGAAGCAATAGTTCACCCAAACTTTCCTCAGTTACTTCATCTATTTCTCCAAACCTGCCAGGTGTTGTTTCTTTTACATTACAGTAAGAGTGAATGGATGATCAGGAACTGACAAACCTTTAAAAAAAATGCTAAAATTAAAACTAATTAACTCTTATGATCAGTAAAAAAAATGACATTACATATATTGCAATATTGCAGTATTTTGAGGTTCAACATAATACTAAACTGTATTAAGCATTAACCATGTTAATTAACCAGGCGACGCGGTGGCACAATGAGTAGCACAATCGCCTCACAGCAAGAAGGTTGCTGTTCTCCCCCTCTTTGCGTGGGCTTCCTCCGGGTGCTCCGGTTTCCCCCACAAGTCTAAAGACATCTGCTATAGGTGAATTGGGTAAGCTAAATTGTCCGTAGTGTATGTGTGTGTATGGATGTTTCCCAGTGATGGGTTGCGGCTGGAAGGGCATCCGCTGCGTAAAACATATGCTGGATAAGTTGGTGGTTCATTCCGCTGTGGCGGCCCCAGATTAATAAAGGGACTAAGCCGAAAAGAAAATGAATGAATGAATGTTAATTACCTTTTTTAACATTTGTCTGTAATATTTTGTCATACTTAGAAATATCAAATAATAGTATGTAATAAACACGTTTTTGAGGGGGCGGAGGGGTGAACTTTGATATTTCTAAATATCTTAATGTAATGTATTAATGTTTAATTAGTGTAAACTCTTTACATTTTTAACAAGCATGTATCAGCAAAAATAGTTTTACTGGGACACTGGTTTTAGATTGTTTAGATTCTGATTATTTAGAGACATCATTTAAAGTAGAAAACTTGGATAGCACTGCTTTAATAGGAGATGGAAAAAGGGCCTACATCTATACAATTTCATTTCAATACACCATCCAACTTGATCAAGCTTTGCCAAACCTAACATACAGTAAAATAATATAATATCAAATATTATCAATACAAAATACAGTGAGTCCTGTTAAACTATCATTGTTTGTTTCGCTCTTTCCTCAGTTTGGTATACCTGCTGCCATGAGACAAGGGCACAAGGAGAGAGTGAACCGACTCTGGTTGCAACTTGGTAACTATAGTTAGGTGACAGATGGGCCCAGGCGACCTTGCCAGGCTGAGTTCCTGTTCGGGACGGCACGTATCCAGTTGCAACACATGCGCCAGCAGGTATGTTCTGGAATTCTCTGATAGCTTTGTTAAAAGTGTAGGTTCAGTTACCTTTATTGAATGTCGATGGCAAATAAAGCCCCTAGTGTGTACAAGAAGGAGAATATAGAATATATAATCTCACTCTTCCACACCCTCTCTGCATGTGTGTGACGGCCAACAAGTAACAGCAGACAGCAGAATCCTTATTGATCTGGTCTGTGGCAGCGAAATAGCCCCTGTCAGCACTAAATCCCTCTCGCTGTCACTCTTACCTTGGACAAGCAGTCCCTCCAGTCACTCCCTCAGGAATATTCATGAGTGTGCGAGAGACTACCTGAATGCCAACACGTCTGACATCAGCTTTTATCATCAGATAGAGAGCCAACACTTCCACTATGAGACAAAGGAATGCTGAAGGTGGGTTATAGTAGCTCCCATTTATTAGACTTGTGTTTAGACATAACACTACACAAAGCTGATAAAATGTCTCTCAAGTTAAATACGTGATTATTATGTTATGCTAAAAACATGAGTCATAAACTGCACTTTTTTAATTAAAAAAATGCTAATTCTCTGTTTCTTTGTATTCAGAATTTGTAGTTGTTCTTTGCTTTGTTCTGCAGATAACTGATGACATTTCTTCTACATTTAAAATAAGTATTTATTCAAGGTTCTTTTTTTTTTACATCACAAGAAAGTGCAATATTATGTTAAATAACCCAAACTTTTCAACCCAACATCATTGAAAACCTTATTTTACATTTTCTGAAAAAAGGAAAAACATATTGTTCTAAATGATAATGTTTTAGTTTTTTTGTTATTTGTATACAATGCAACCAGACATTTATAGAATAAACAAATATTAACATTTTACTACAAACACATAGCTAGTGAATCCAGTAAATCAGAAAAAACAGAGTATTATTAAGTGGTCTCTTATTAGCATATGACGTCATCATAACTACATCATGCAATCATGAAAAATGGAACTAATGTTTGCCATATTCTGTAGTAATACTATTCTCACGTTAGGCTCACTCACAACCGCACTGATCTCAGAATTTATCAAAAACATGTATTTATTTACGCAATAACAGTCGCAACAGGACCTGGAACATCAAATACAGGCAGGACAGGGAGTGTGACAAGACAATACCGGACAAAGAATAATAAATACACAAAACCTGATTAAACTTATTACATACAGGGGTGTGACACAGGTGTAACTAATGAACATTAACAAACGGTGGGAAAACGGAAGAAAGAAGCCACATGGCATGAACAGAAGCACATGGAACACAACACATGGGGAATCACATGACACAACAAATACACAATGACAACATTCAGACACACACACGAATCGTGATGACTATTATATAATATAAAGGATTGTCTACAGTACAATGACCTCATAAGTCAAAAGATCAAATATAGTTTGGTGTCCTAACTCACATTCTCTTTAAAACATATGTCATTTGGTTTAATATGTTGTTCTCTAATGTAATGACATTAATTCATTTCTAAATGTGACTTAAATGTCCAAATACATTTTGGCACCATCTTACAAAATAAGCTCATTAGCGACTGTGAAATGTATGCCTATAGCAAATCTAGCATTATTTACACTTTTCTTTTTGGACTTCTCAGTAAAATGAATTATGTCTAAGTGGGAGAAAATCTGCCATCATCTACATATGACATTAATGAGCAAAACTCTTTTTCTTATGCCTTTCTGTGCTCATCATAGTTCCTAGTGTAAAACAAGGCATTGATGAAAGTCGTTGTCTCCAGGCTCTCTCTTTCGCTCTCAAGCCCTTTCCATCTCATTAAGTGGTGTAAAAGCTTAACCAGCGGTAGTGGTACAGACTTGCAGATCTCAAGGGATTCGCGTGTGGGGCGCAAGTCTCTTCTGTTGGGTATGAAAAGTCATTAAAGTTTGCAGCCAGGAAGTGACGGCAGTTCCAGAGGTTCATGGTATACAAAATTATGCTGCATTGTCAGTATACTTTAACTGCCTGCTCTACCAAATGGTTGACCATAATTTGACTGTTTTAAATAATGACTGTTAAAGTCATTTAAAGAACGACTGTTTTAAATAATTTACAAAATCAAACAAACATTATCCTGTTGCACTACTACACTTGATTTTGGTTTTATTGTAAAAAACTAACAAACAAGAAAACATGTTAAATGAGAATCTGAAATATTTTATGGCATACTTCAAAAAATAAAGATGATTTAGTATTCAAAAATGATTTATTTTGATTATGTTTGTAAATAAACTGATCTTACACTTCATATTTTCAGATTTTCCTATATGTATTATATGTATTAATTCCTGTACTTTTACCATAAACTGACACATCAGCCATTCGGTAGAGGCTGATATTTTAGAAATTATGGGATGTGTTGAAAAAAAAATGCATTGAGTGTGTTAACTAGCGACAGTAGGAGTTAAGAAATGCAATCCAAAAATAGTTTTTGTGGTGGGGCAGAAACAAATAAGTTAAAGTCAGCATGAACCGGACATTGGTGAAACTTTTATTTCAGTATATGTTAATGTACTTTCAACTAAAACGGAATATAATGTGTAGAGGACGAGGGTATCTTTTTGCATATTGTTCCTTCTTAGCAAACTAAGGGTAAGTGGGGTGTGGTGAAGAATATTGTGGCTGAAGCCGTCCGACATCATCAATGAAAGGCCGCTAATGTGGAAGCAAATGGTCAGACATTGATTGAAGATTACCGAAACACACTATTTTTAGTGGATTAACTTTCACAGATGAATTGTTCACCTAAAAAATAACAATGTGCGCTAGCAAAATAAACATTGTAAATTTGATTTCACGTGGCTTTTATCAATTTATTCTAGACCACGATCACTAAAAGAACACTAAACGTTATTCATTAGCCATTGCCACTATATGAAATGCCATAAATTAGTGTTTTGTTTAGAATATGCTACACTGAAAAATTAAAAATGATTTGGATTTACTGATTTTTTTATTTAAGTTAGGTAGTTGCAAACAATTTATATGGGCTGAATTTAAACAAACAAATTAAGTTGAACATTACATTTGATTTGTTTATTTAAAACTCAGCTCATATAAATTGTTTGCAACCACTTAACTTAACTTAAAAAAAAAAAAAAAAGTAAATCCAAAGAATTGTTTTCAGTGTAATAGGGAATTTGATAATATTGCTCTAGGTCTGATATTCCTTAAATATAAAACACAATACTCATAATACATATACTCTATTTAAAGTTTAACCATAAAACCATGTTGTCTACTACATAATTAAAATAAATTACCCATTCAGGATGTGATGTTTAATCCAAAACACCACAGGTGATTATCTTTGACCCTTTCCCATAATGTTTTATAACTGTCCTCTTAATGCATTGATGTATTTTTTTATGACCACATAAATTCTATATGGCTGACAATTGGTAAAGGTAGAGCCAGTGAGCCATGGGGCTCTATAATATCTGCAATATAGACTTCAGTAAAAGTACTTCAGCTTTAAAGTAAATAAAAAAAAAATAAAAAAAACAGTAAAAAAAAAAAACAACAACTTTAGTGGACATTATGCATGCTTGTTCACTAAGCACTGCAGCTGCACACTCAGAAATAATGGTACAAAATCTGTCACTGGGGCGGTAGACTTTTGTACAATACAGGTGAACATTAGTACCTTTAGGGTACACTTTTGAACTTTTAAGGTTCACCTTTGTACATATAAGGTACTATGAGGTACACATTTGTACTTTTTAGGTATTAATATGTACCTTTAAGGACCTGGTAGGAACAAAAATGTACCTTTTGAAAAGGTACCACCCAAGTAACTTTAGGTACCACCCAAGTGACCAAGCTTTATTTCTGAGAGCGTGTACAGCGACAACTTTAACAGTGATTTAACTTACTGTTAATGAACTATAGGGTTAAAAATATTTATTATGTTGGCTTTAGTTTTAGTTGCTTCTGATTATACAACAACTGAGACAGACTGAATATGTATTATTAAAAATGCAAGAATAAACTGTTAATAAATAATCATGCAAACACCGCAAGCATATTTGAATGAGCAGTAGAACGCATCATAATTAAATATCCACCTGTTTGGAGACGATCATTCAATTTGCAATTCCATCTGGTACCACTAGCGGAGCGGAAAACATTTTCACAAGACTTTCCACTTTCACAAGAAGATTTCTATGAGGAAACATCTCAAGATTATTCAAGCTGAAGGTTTTGTGAAGAGCTAAATTGGTAAGTTGGAACCTGTCAAAAGAAGTGAGGAGGTGTTGAGTTCGCTACCGGATAGCAAGTCTTGCAGGTTTGTGACAGGTGTTGCGTGATACAGACTCTGAGCTGTCATTAGAAATGAGTGCACTGTCATGGGCTAAAATGATGCCGCATATTAACCAGACTTTACACTTACATTGTAATAACGGACTGGATATTATATATGATAATTGCTGTTTAAATGTAATTAGACAAAAGACATGGGGTGACCAGCAAATTGATACTTAATTAAAGAATCATATTAAAAAATGCCTTATCTAAAAGTGATGCAAGACATTTTATTTTTTATTTTTTGGATGGAATGACACTATTTTCTTCAGATAGATGCTAATAAATGAGATGTCCCGGAATATAACACCTGCCTGTGTGAAATGAATGGATGAATGAACGAATAAACGAACAAACAAACAAACAAACAAACAAACAAACAAACAAACTATCTTGTCCTTGTTTGCCAAATAAAATAAAATCTTTAAGGTTTTATTTTGTTCTATTACTACCAAGTATATTTTATTTTTTGTTTATTTATCTATTTATTTTTAATAAACATTCCATCCATGTTGTCAAAAGAAAAATAAGCTACATAAATACAGTCTCCAAGCTTTTGGCACCAGTTTTATCTTTTTAACCCATCCCAACCATCTCGCGCACAGCTGCTTCTATTCACCATGCTGATATCAGATTCTTTTGTATTCTGTGTATCTGACAACATTAAGATGCTATCTGACAGCTGCTCCCATTAGAATGCTCCATTATTTAATACCCAAAGCAAACAATTCACTGTGTGAAGCCAAACAAACTCAGGATTCACTAAATCATCTCTTGACGTAAACATGTCAAACACTCACAAACATCCACCAGATGGACACCGCCATCTCTCATGTTTTCTACCTCAAAAGAAACAGTCCAGTTTTAGAGAAATTAGGGCCAGGGTTTGGAGAGTTCAGATCTACTCGTCCATGTGAACACTTTACAAAAGACCAGAGATGCCTCAGCCTTTATAGACTGATGTACCAATAAATGAAAAGCTTAGATCCATTGTTGCTTGTAAAGACTAAAACTCTGAGAGGGCTTTTTTTCCAGAATCAGAATAGATAAGGAGAGTATTGGGCAAAGAGACAACAAAACAAAACAAAAAAATCAAACATCACCAACACAAAAATAAAATGTCTTTAAAGAGATAGTTCACCCAAAAATGAAAATTGTCCATTATGAACAATTGAAAATAAAATGAAAATGAAAATAAACCTTTACTATGTTCTTTCTTCTTTTAAATACTAAATACACTGTAAAAATGCTAGGTTCCACACAATTCCTTCATGTTGTCCCAACACAAATCGATTAAGTTAACGTAATCATTATTACAAGTTTAGGTGGATTAAACATAAAACAATTAAGTTGTCCCTCAAAAAAAACTTGCATGAATTGTGTTGTTTCAACTCATTTTAAATCAGTAGTTTGATTAAGCAACAAAAGTAATTTTTTGAGTGTAAGATATTTCAAAGAAATCTCTATTTTGTTTTTCCTACAGTACTATGGAAGTCAATGGTTAGATGATTTCAGCTTTCTTCAAAATATTTTCTTTTGTGTTCTGAAGAAAAAAAACTCTTGAGAGACAGTAAATTGCGTGAAAATCTTCATTTTTGTGGGTGAACTATCGTTTTAAGCTCAACAATGCTGGTAAAAATTGAAATTGCCAGCAACAGCACAGTCCCCAATAGCATCTAACTGTAGAAATGCCACCATACATTGAGATCGCAGACCGTCTATGTGCTGCTGACATTTCAGACACTCTGCAAAAGGTCAACATGAAGTCTGAAAAGTACAAATAAAAGATATAAGAGGTAGTGTGTAAGGTCATGGGGGGGTTAAGGTAGGCTTGGACAGGAAGCTGAAGAGCACAAAATGCTATACATCACAACACATCAAATGCTTTTACGCTTCATTTCGGACTTTAAACTTCAAAAACTTGCTGACTTTCAAGACATGGCTTAAGGAAGCTGTACAATACACATTTTGGTTTAGTAAAGATATATGAGTTTACTAAAATCTGCTACATGTATTCAAAGTGAATCTACTGTCTGCAAATATTTCTTGAACTAAAGGACCTTTCGACCTTGTGAACTGTGAAAATTCTACAATATTTTTACTTAAAGGTGTGTGTCTATTTTAACTTAAACATTTTGAGACTTCTGTTCTAATTCATTTTATTCATTTTTAACCATTAATAAAAGCTGATAGATGTTCCAAAATGGTATTTCCTCAGCATATTTGGGTTTTTAATGTATTATCATTAACACACAGTTCTGTTGTGCAAGTAGTTTGACCGTTTACTTGTCATCTATATCCTTGTCATTGACCCTTTGTAAAATAAATTAGAAATCCTAACAAAATTGCAGAAAAGTGGTTATTTCCACAGAATCTACTGCTCAATTTTTGCCCCTCTAAGGGTTATACACAGCATTATGTATTGAATTTTCAAGGTTTAATGAACTTTCACAACTTCAAGCACAAATCAAATTCAATTTAATTATTGGATGGATGGATAAATGGATGGATGGATTTTTTTTATTAAAAGTTGTGAATAAACGATTCACAAAGTATAAATCCAAGATTTATTTGTATTATTTAGTTTAACAATTGTAATTCACATTTATATGACAGTCTGTCTCTCAAAACCTATTTGAAAAGTAGCAAAACTAAATTATGAAGGCTTTGTGAAGTGTTTCCAAGTCAATTTTAATGTGACCTTCAACAAAAACTTGAATTTAAATAAAAGTCATCTCTTGAAAATACCAAAAATGCATGAAGAGACGCCCTCACACTGACAACCTTTTGAAAAGACAGCTGTATTTACTAACTTTTAATTATCCTATTCATAGAGTAGCTTTACAGAAGCAATTCAAATGCAACATACACACACAAGTCCTCAAACTTCAAGCATGTTACTTACACAACACACTGATATTCCCATTTAACAACCAAAACTGTATATGAAAGGAACTATTCAAGACTAGCATCTGTACAGTATATTCTGCAGCTGTGGTGACTGGTCTCTGATGCAGAATGGCTGGCAACTGCTCAAACACACCTACAGTATGCAGTAGATGCATTTAATCACATTAGATTTAAAATGAACATAACCCCGCACAGTCTATAATATGTAGGTCACCGCGAGGTCTGTGTGTGGCAGATCTAGGCTGAGCATCCGGCTCTAATTGGATTGGAGGCTTTAGGTTAAACAACTGGCACCGTCAAGCTCAAGGTAAATGACTCCCATAATCCCCCACTGGTGAACAGCCCCCGTGTCAGTCGGTGACCTCAACCTAGTCTATAAAAGACAGCATTACAGATATTGTGGCTCCTTGAGCTCTGTGCATGTGATTACGGATGATTAAACCGTTGGCCTAATCATGACCTACAGCTCACATAATCTGTCACATCGGTATGCTTCATGCACAAAAACAACCAGTTTTGCATGGAAGTGTTAGTCACAACAGATTTCCACAGAAACTCCCCCACTTGGAAGACCTTTGGGATCGACACGCCCCTCCAAAAACATTTGCAACAGTACATAAACATGCAGCAAACACGCACTCGAATGCTTGCTCGTTTTTCGCACGCCACATTAAAGCTGATGGCTGGCAGTTTCAAGGGCATTATCAGATGCAGTGAATGGGCTCTAATGCGCATCAAGCTGATCTGGAGGAGACAAGTCATTTGTCTGAGTGACAGGTACAAGCATCCCCTACAAACCAATCAGCACTTCAATATAAAGCCTGTGTTTCATTGTACAGCAAAACCCCCCCCAGGATGTACTCAAGACGACTCCATTAATGAGAGGAAGTCACAAAACTTGCGTAAAATGAGATTCTTTCAATCGAGGTGCAGAGAACATTACTGTTAACACTTTCCGAGGTAATGAGGTGCCAAAGATTATATAAATTAAAAATGTTTTTTTTTTTTTGGAGAGAGAGAGAGAGAGAGAGAGAGAGAGAGAGAGAGAGAGAGAGAAAGAGAGAGAGAGAGAGACAGCCCTGAGACAGGAGAGAGAGAGAGAGAGAGAGAGAGAGAGAGAGCCCTGAGACAGTGGACAGAGAAGAATCTAGTCTCAGGCTCAAACGTCACACTCTTGGACCAAAGTCAGAATGTCTGATGCAGAAGGCACACCAATTTCCAAACACTTATAGGAATTCTATAGGTTTTTTGGGGAGATGTAGGTGCGTATACTTTACCAGTATACCTAGAAACAAAACCAACATTACGCCAAAACCCCTCATGGAAGAATAAAGCCATAGTGTTTACAAGCGCTGAAGTTGATTGCATCTTTGGCCTCTGAGCCTCTTTTTTAAATACTGAGAAGCAGTGAACTGTGATTGGCTGCTTTTTTATGTCATTCAAGCAGGCTCCTGTGTGATCCTTGGCCACTGAAAGCTACAAATGAGTTCAGACCTGTTGTTAGTCTGAAATTCAGACTATATAGAAACTAAACCCAAAGGAACATTACAAAAACTCAAATTATTGTAAATTGGGTGGGGGGTTTTTTCATCAGGAATTGTACTTTATTAGTAGTTAAAAAATGTTACTTTAACTTGAATACATTTTTAGTGCTGTATCATCGGATTTCACTCCACATGTTAGTGCTTTAACCTGTTTTCTGCCAGCTTATTATAGGTGCATATATTAATGTAATGTGTTCTCGGAATTAAAATGTATATTCCATCAATGGTAAATAATGTAATTGTACATGTAAGCTACATTTTTAATTTACAGCATATAAGGTAATTTGTACCGTGTAATACTCACAACTTGCTACTCTAAAGTACTTTTTGAAGGGCTAATTTTCACTCAAACTTTGAGTATTTATAATAGATACTTTACCCTACTTGCAGTACATTTTTTGGCAAGTAACAACACTTTTACTTGAGTATGGTTTTTCAGTACTCTTTCCACCACTGACTAAACCTGTCTTACTGGAATTGGTTCAAGACCATTTTCTAGGTGGGGAGGATGTGGTCATTGGATTGAAAATCCTTACTAACAGTATCAATTAACAAAACACAGATGGAACTCTCCTGCGGTGTGCCTGCTAGTAGCTTTTATTTATTTGCGTTTAGCTTGGCAGACATTATGTGACTGGTGCAAGTTACTGTTGTCAAGGCAATAGATTTGGGGGTGAGCCAGACACCCAACCAGGGAGCCATCTTAAGCTGAATAGCCCAGGATGAAGCAAACATGTACAGATTGTAATATTATATTTAATCATGGTCTGAAGATGGATTACTGTATAGAATAAATCTGATATTAATTGTAAGAGTCGCTCTGGAGTGGTTTACCTCTTAAAGGAATATTTGAATTGAAAAATTGTTGATCATTTACTTACCCTCAAGCTCTCCAGGATGTAGTTGACTGCTTTCTCCAGCAGAACATTAAAGTAATTTCTAAGCTGAAAAAGTGGTCCTTGGTGGTCCTTGGTCTTAAAATGTAATCAATGACTACTGGCACACTAAGTGTACGAAAAACATACACAAACCAAAACGAATACTCATTGCTCCTCATGATGAGGTCTTCTGAAGCAAAAATTATTAGTCTGTTGTTAAAAAGGTTCAAAAGGTTTCTTGTACAGTGTTTTACATGCTAAAAATGTAATCAAAATAAATTTCTATCAGGATGCATTACAAAACCCTAGTTTTTGTGTTATGATTGTTTTGATTACTGGTATTACATAAATAGTTTAGCATCATGGTAGCAACAACAACAAAAACTGTACTGGTATTTGATTGTTTAGCTTGCCAGTTTAGCTTAGCATCTTTAGCTTAGCAACATGCTTGCAACAAACTCTACCAGGATTCACTGCAACGTTTTGTGCGGTGCACTATTTTCACATCACATCCTTAGCTTAGCATCAAGCTAACAAAAAGCTCAGCAACGGGATTCATTACAACATTATGAGGTGCACTGTTTTTCTGTGATGTGATTGTTTTACTTACTAAAGTATCGCCTCTATTGGAATCAAATTTTGTGTCTCTTGTGTGCAGCACTTTTTTGGAGTTTCTACCTGTATACTACTAATACCTGAATCCCTTCTAAAACATAATAAATAATTAAACAAATAAATCCGCACAAATGGAATGCAAGAATCCATCCTTTGTAAGCAGTGCCCTATCGACAAAGACTCTGACAAAGGACAATGTAGGAGAGCATTACGTTGACTGAGAAATGACTTCACATGATGTTATATATTTATTTCTGTGTGTTTTATCTCAAACTGAAAGCAAGTGGAGCTTATGGATTGTCAATCTCACTCTCCAAATCCACTTACAGTATACACTACAGACCTTCCCATCTGGCTCTACATCTGGAGTAGCAGCAGATCTGGTGGAACCTGATGAAACGATTGCTATATCACTGGACTTCACAAAGAGATAGAGCTCTGCGGCTCTGGGAGTTTCCTGCTGGGGTCACAGGTTTGGACACAAAAAGAAATCCGTCCACTCTCTGAAAATATTGTAGCAGTCTCTGGGGCACTACTTTTTTCAAAAGGCATATTGTTTCCACTTTATTTAACCATGATGGATGCATACAGTATTAGTAGCTTAAAGGCACACAATTGTACTTTGACACTGTACTTCTCCAGTGACAGCTGTTGTACCATTGTTTTCCCCCAGACTTTGAATGTTAGCATTAGCAAGACAGACTTAACATTCAGAATGGGCCACATTAACTAAAGCAGACATAGCCAGTTCTTTGTTTACCCAATATCATTGTCAGGAATGTATGCACTCGGTATTGGAACAGCAGTGTAATTTAACATCTAATAGTGGGGAACAAATATTTGTAGAAAAACAATTCCATGATAATTGCTGTTTTTTGTTATTTATTTAAGCGAACTATCGACTGGAGCGAACTAAATGTCTTGGAGCTATCATTTGCATAACTGTTTTTATGTACTGGACTGTGAGGAAAGACTAAATATACCTGAGTGATGAAATAAGCATTCAAGTTATTTGCTGTGACAAAGATCAATTGAATTGTTACATGATTGCCAAGTTAGCATGCAAGCTCAGGAAAAAAATAGTAGTAGTAATTTATAGTAGTATAGCATAGAATAGTATAATATAGTATAATATAGTATAGTATAGTATAGTATAGTATAGAACAGTACACAGTTTTACAAACACCTCCTGTTAGTTTGCTTTTGCATACAATCTCAAACATTAGATGTTTTTTTTTTTAAATAAAAAATACATAAATAAATAAAAGTGCCCAATTTCATCAAAAATGAAAGACACAAAATCCACTTTCCTGTGTTTTTTCTTTCTTTCTGTGGGACAGAATTTTGCTGTATCATCTTAAAATACACACACACATGCACACGCATTGAGGGAACACATAAATAATACAGAGTAAATGGCTATAAATTTAGTTCTCTGTAGTTCTCCAAAATGGACAAATGTTTCCTTCCATAACAAAAGCATTAAAACAAAGTTTGTGCTTGAATCTACTGTCTGATGCACATGTCCTTTGCTGAGTGAGTGTTTACTCAACCTTTCCGAGTTGAAAAACATTGACCCCAATACAAATGGCCATTTATTTTCCCTCGGATGTTGATATTCCTCTTACAAAGACACCATATATAGCCTTAAAATAGTCTACTTGTGGAAAAGGCACCACTGCCTTTAGGACATACTAACTGTACACTGAAGCACCAGCTAAATCCATAGACCTGCATGCAAGTCACTACAAGATCAAATGATGGTAAAATAATGTAATATAATAGATGTAATAAAAGAGACATGCATTAAAGGCACTCTATATATGGATTTTTCATTAAAATATCCAAAACATAAACACAAGAACAGTGTTATATATTTTGCTCACTTATGTACTCACATTACCCCAAATGTTTCAAAGAATGTTCAAATCCAGAGAAATAAGTGAGATGGAGCGTGCCCTGTGTCGCCATGCTAGTGATATCATACACCCACATTTCCCAGAAAGCAGGAAAACATCAAAGCCACTTAAATATGTTGTGTGTTTTATTAGACTGCACAGAGCAGAATTATAACAGAAACGTAAGATGTATTTAGTATGATAAAACAGCCCTGCTTCCTCCCCACATGATTATGATCACAAGAACCAGAAGCGTCAACTGCTGTATAATAAAGCTTCACTGCTTTCATGCCACGTCGCACTTGCCATCAGTGCTCCCATTTTGCTTTGATGGTTTCAGCCTTACTCTGCTTCATACTACCATGATAATAAGATTTGAATACTCATAGCTAATCCATGAACATGATTCTTGCAGAAGTCACATACGATGTATTGAAGACTCCCATGATTCCACGCTCAGTCACAGGGTCATCAAACTACGCCTTGTTTGTTGTGAATACATGCCCTCTAGTGGCAAAAATGACATATTGTGACTTTAATGAGTTCTGATACTTTCTAAAGTATTTAGTGTGCATATTAGTGTAAGTGCGTTTTTACACTGTTTCAATCAATTTGAGAGGATGGGTCTGTTTGACAGAACATGTAAGCATTTGGTTTAATTTTAACAAAATAACTTACAGTAATGGTTAAAAAAAATTGTACCCCAAATTTATATGTTAGGGAAAAATATTATATAGCAAGAATCAAGGGAAACAAAAATATATAAAATTCTGTTGAAAAGTTGTAGTTTGTAAATTATTTTTGCAACATTTTGCATGAAATAAAATATATTATCTTTCCATTTCTAAAGATGTTCTGTGACTAAAATATTATTTTAATAAATATATATATATGTTTAATAAATTCAAAAGCACCAATATATATTACCCATATTCACTGAGAAATGGATACAAATATTCATTTTCAAAATGGGGTGTACTCATTTATGCTGAGCACTATATGAAGCTTGGGACATATAAATACCCACATCAACTTGATCAGTTTAATTAGCATTCATGTAAACATTATGCTTCAGTTCACTAACTGAAAATATTTCATTTGGACTTAATTTCCAATTATTTTTATTATTGTTATTATTTTTATTTATTTCTGCTTTATGAAACTGGTTAAGTGAGCTGGTTATAAAACATCTTAAGTGAGTTAAGATACCAGCAAATCAGAGAAAATGAAACAAAATAAAAGTCCATACAATAAATCAATCAATCAATGTCAATCAATCAACCAGCCAAATAAATCACTCAACTTGAAATAGTTTTTTTTTCCAGAAAGTACAGTCACAGATATTCACAGATTTTTATATCCATAATAGCTGTAGTCTATCATAATAATGTGTATAATGTTACAATTTCTCAGATAAAGGGACACAATAGGATAGTTTGTACACTTCTTCAGTAACGTTTGTCTAATAAACTGAATTTCTCAGTATTTTCACATTCTGCACCTGAAATTGTTGCACACTGTTTTAATTAATTAACTGACTGACTGATTGATTGATTGATTGATTGAAAATGTCCTATTTTTGTTTAACAATCTGTCTATTGTATAGTAATGTTTATTGTATATGAAAAGTCTATCCATTTATGTTGCATGGTACACTAGCTATGTTGTATAGTATTAGTAGCCTAATATGACAGTATGGTTACATATAAATCAAGCTCAGCCTTTCATTTTAGATGGCAAATAAAGTGTTTTTTTTACTGTCCAAAATGGTCAATAAAATTGTATTTTACCTGTTCTTGTCATTCTCTTCCCACCTATTGTCCTATTCTTGGCCCCTACCCCAAACTAGTTCCCCATCCATACTCCCAATACTGAATTCATTTGGCTTGGCTTATTTGAGCAGCCAAAAGACAGAATCAATTCCCATTTTTAACACAATAATGAAGCAATAACAGATTGTTATTTAATGGAAGAAAGGAGAGGGATAGAGGAATGTTGCGATCATTCTAGCGTACGCTACTGCTACTCCTGGAGGTGCGGAGGAAATGTATTTCTATGCAGTGCTGCCCTAGGGACTATTCTGAGAATGTGTGTGTGTGTGCGAATACATACACATGTGACAAGTCTCTCTTTTTTTTTACTGACACTTCTATAGAAGGCATTGTGGGCCATACTAAAACACACTCAACAAGATCTGAATGTCACTGGATACTGTCTGTCAAGGTGAATCCAGAATTTCCTGGAACACAAGGGATTCATAAAGACAAGGAGCTGTAACTCAGAGACTTAAAAAGTCAGCCGACAAGAACTTGTTACATCTCATCTCAGGTGGGTTTTGTAGATATCTACTCAATCTGCCAGAATCCCTCAATAACAGGATCTAGTGTTGATAAGGGAACACAATAAGCCTGGCCCGTTATATGTAGGCTTCGGCTTGTCAAATATCATGAGTGTTCAAATAAAAAACAGCCTTCTTAAAGTTATCTGTTGCATGGATCTAAAGGGACTCGCTACTGCAAAAGGGATTTGATTTATGTCATGAGCCAGTAAATCCTTATTTCTCAAGGTGGGATCACATTAGGAAAATAATGATGAAATCGGTTCAATAAAATGGCCACGGTAATGTACTGATTTTTCAAACCAAGCAACTTCATGGAATTCATCAGCAGAAAAACTGGTGTGCAAATAGTAATATTGGTGCACCTTCAGTGTAAAATCTGTAAATAAAAGAACTTCTGCATTGCTCTTCTCTGATAAAACATGTATCCGGGTGCCACTTAACTTGCATGATGACAGGGAAGATGACTATATAAAGATGCCATCATTTATGCATTTTAACTGAATGTGGTTATCTTTTTTACAGTACAAACATTTTTTAGCTATTTATAAAAGAAAACACATGCAAACGAAAATCCAGAAAACTAATCTTTAAATCTGATTTAATTTGCTGATAATACACTGTAAGGATGTAATGGATCATTGTTGATCCATGATCCATATGGACAGGGCCCCATGGGTGGGGATGCATGTGATGTGGATATTAATTGCAAATTATAATCATCATCTGCAGTGTCACGCAAGTTGCAAGCATTTCCAAACCATGCACACGCACAGCAGCACACAAGAGAACAATCTGCTTTATAGCTAAAAAAAAAGATATTAGTGTTTTAGTGTATTAGTATATCGGATCTGTGCATTACGTGACCGCAAAACATTTTTTTCCACTTGATTATTACTATTATTGTGTGTGTGTGTGTGTGTGTGTGTGTGCGTGTGTGTATGTGTGTGTGTGTGTGTGTGTGTGTGTGTGTGTGTGTGTGTGCGCGTGTTTTTGTGACATGTCAGGACACAAATCTGTATAATGACATAGGTATGACACAGGTATTACAAAAAGGAGGTGAAATATGAGGACATTGCTGACGTCCTCATTTCTCCAAAAGCTTATAAATCACACAGAATGAGTTTATTCAGAGAGTAAAGCTGTACACAGTCTCCTGTGATGGTTGGGTTTAGGGGTAGGGTGGGGTTAGGCCAATACAATATACGCTTTGGACTGTATAAAATGAATGGAAACCTACTTAATGTACCCACTTTTCACAAAAACAAACGTGTGTGTGTGTGTGTGTGTGTGTGTGTGTGTGTGTGTGTGTGTGTGTGTGTGTGTGTGTGTGTGTGTGTGTGTGTGTGCGTGTGCGTGTGTGTGTGGCCGACTTGAATACATTTATAGCATTTATTTAATTTGAGGCTTTTTTTCAAATATATTGCATTTTGTTGCCAATTTGTTTTTGTTTGGTTTTTTCCCTTCTTATTTGATCTGTTTAGCTGACTGAAATTCACATTAGTTAATTTGTGCTAATTAAAAAATGAATCAAATTAGTGACTTAAAAAGCACAATATATACCAATATGTAAGTTTTGTATCTGTTGCACGCCTACTACTTTGACCAGAACAGCAACTAAAATGGATTTGCATCTATGGCAACTGCCACAAGACGCCACAGTGTTTATCACTTTCAACCATCATGGGTTCAAAAGTGATTCTTGAATTCCGTATAGGGCAATTTCTCAATTTTATGTTCTCTGAAACAAGCATCCTTTGTGCCAAATGTCCAAATACTCATTACCTGCCGAGATGTCAAACCGCAGCCATGCGGGACTTAGCAGCGGTCAAAACAGATTCATAAATGATAAATTTCTGCAGTGCTCTGTGTAAACTAATAAAAGAAAATTTGGACAGGTAGTAAATTACCACCCGCATGTCATAAAACAGTAGGCAATTTGGCTGGCCAATTTCTCCAGTGAGGTGGGAGACAAACACTGACATTTCCTATTCAAACAGCAATAAAATCAATGACTAGCATCTGTAAATGCTGAAATTATATGACAATGCCATGTAAAGCAATTACCATCTAAATGAGCCTTTAGTTTTGCAGTTTAATATCCAACTGCATCAATCAATAGCAGTTTTTTTTAATGTCCTCACTAACACTTGTTGACTATGAAATCAGTGTCATTATGCAGGAAATGTGTGAATGGGATGAAGGTGGACGCTGATTTGTTTGCAAACATGCTGAAAAATCACAAATTATGTTTCAAAACATTCTACCACCCACCAAAACGGCTTTTGACTGAATATGTTTTTGAATTTACTAGTCAATCAGAAACTGGAGTTAAAATGCAGATGGTGAACAACTCACTAGCTGTAGTACTGATGGAAGTGTCATTAATTAAGATTTGCCAAATCATCTCATTAAATATGGAAGCAAAATCTCAGCTGTCCTAATTATTGAGTATATAATCTTGATGACAGTTTTTTTTTAACGATTCTACTAGTATACAGATTAAAAGCCAGTCAAAGAACACCCGAATTCACTTCTTTTCTATAAAAGCGGATGGCCACTGGGCTAAATTTATGTTTCATGGTAGATAATTGACCATTAGTGGCTCACCTATGCAACCATTAACAACCATTCGAAAGCTACTTTTGATTGAGAATGTGAATTAGCAGCCACTCCTACTTTTGGGCTGCCGTTTCTATAATGACAGACACATGCCCATTAAAAGCCCATCTGCGCCAAAGCTTCGTATGGCTGTAATGTTGCACAAATTACTCCTAATGGTGAATCCACAGCCTCACATTTGACCTCTGCCACCCATGACGTCTAGATGTGTGTATTAATCTCACTCGAGCCCAGACTGCCATGCCATTTGAGGGTAACACTCTGTAAAATGGGTGCATAATGTGTTTGTGTTTGCATAAAAAGTTTTACCTCAACCCAAAAATCACTGGAAACCTTGAAAAAATGATCCTCCTGCTACAGCAGTGCCAAACGTGTGTTTTTGTATTTTAAAGCACGCTAGAACCTGTACTCCATTCGAATTGCTGTACAACAAAAATGAGAGCCTGTTAATACAGTTTGTTTTATTTTTGATCAGTGCTTAATGAGTCTTACAAGTTTGCCCTTTAATTCTCCCGTTCTGGTGAGTCAAAAAAGGTGGCATCAATAAACATGAGATGCTCACACTTGTTTAAAAATGGAACGCAAATTAATAAGTAAAGGTGAGAGAATTGAATTAGTGCTTGCGCTGCTTCCCAGAAGGAAGATGATTTGAATTGCAGAATAAGTTATTTCCTAATCAAACCGCTCAGCAAATTCTCGCTATGTCAGAAAGACACGTCCACCCGCAGGGGAGTGGATCTGTCCTGGATGATGCTAATGCTAGTTCAATACATTCATTCATTCATTTTCATTTCGGCTTAGTCCCTTTATTAATCTGGGGTCGCCACAGCGGAATGAACCGCCAACTTATCCAGCATAAGTTTTACGCAGCGGATGCCCTTCCAGCTGCAACCCATCTCTGGGAAACATCCATACACACCCATTCACACTCATACACTAAGGACAATTTAGTCTACCCAATTGACCTGTACCGCATGTCTTTGGACTTGTGGGGGAAACCGGAGCACCCGGAGGAAACCCACGCCAACACAGGGAGAACATGCAAACTCCACACAGAAACGCCAACTGACCCAGCCGAGGTTCGAACCAGCGACTTCTTGCTGTGAGGCGAACGTGCTACCCACTGCGCCACTGTGAGTAAAATAACGTAAAAAGGGTCATTTAGATTTAATATCAATGTCTTAACGGTATCAATGCAATTCTACCAAAGTTAGGAAAACAATTAGGGTAAAAGGTATGGAATGAAATAAACGCTGGCTATTGACTGGAGATCTGTGACTTTGATTGTGAAACAATTAATTATTTTAAACACAATGCCAGAAAAAATGTTACATCTAATTTAATCTAATTTATCTCAGCATGTTCATATACACCCCAATATGCAGATACCATTCAGATTCAGAATGTTTACAAAAATTGCATGCCAATCAATCACCCTAGACTGCAAGTAAACCCCATCTGTAAGATTCTAAAAAAAATAACACAAAAAATCTGGTTATTTCCCAATGGTGACTTTAAATAATAAGCATCCATATTCTACTCAGAGGTTTCCATCTGTTGTGTGAATTGTGTTGTTTAAAACAGCTTTCAAACCCTCAGAGTATTCCACAATGTCAGAGGAATACTTGCACAAACTCCTCCCCTACTGGGGAAATACACACTGATATAAGCACACTTTTTTGTCACATATTACACATCTATACTCATATAAGCTGACAGAACATGCCATACAAATCTTGAGTAAAGGGCAGAGATTTTTGCTGAATCAATATATTATGCTTAAGCTAATTATGCAATTACGTCAATAAGGCAGAATGGTTTAACAATTTTTCATGACCCCACATATAGTTAGATTATTAAACATAATCAGTTAAAGGGATATTTTATCCAAAACTAAAAATGCTGTCATCATTTACTTAGCCTTTACTTGTTCTGAACCTGTTTGACCTTCTTTCTTCTGTTGAACAGAAAAAAAATGAAGGGATCCTGGAAACCTGTAACCACCGACTTCCATAGATTTTTTTTGTTTTCTGCCTTTATCAAAATATCTCCTTTTCTCTTCAACAGAATAAAGAAACTCAAAGTTTTGCAACAACTTAAGGGTGAGTAAATATTGAGTACATTTTCATTTTTGGGTGAACTATGCCTTTGAGAATGTTTTTCTTTTTTATCTGAATGTTTAAATCTATATAAATCCACAATTTTGTTGCCTGTCAGTGGCATAATACTCCCATTATCCTTGGTCACTGATTCTACTTTCACATTTACTTTTTTTCTTTAGAAAACACACAATGTTTCTTTGGTTTCTACAGAGGTAGTAACATCTAACAAAACCATTCATTCACTCATTTTCCTCCGGCTTAGTCCCTTATTTATCAGGGGTCGCCACAGCGGAATGAACCGCCCTAGCAAAACCAGTCTGCTATTTATTTAGCAAATTTGTTTTGCAGGATCTGGCAAATTGTGGTATAAACACAATATAAACACAATATCAATATTGATGTGACATTTCCAAGATGGAGAGAGACATCGGTATAGCATGTATTTTTATTACAGGTGAGCAATAAGAATAACCTTATCAGAGTATTATTTGTATTGTTTGAATTGTTAGAAGCCCTATATTACATAGCATAACACTGTGCTGCATTAGCCTACAGAAGTTAAGTCAATATATTTTTAAATGCATTGCTATTCTCTCTTGAATCAATTCAGTTTTTTTAACAGCAGATGGCGTTCTAGGGTAGTTTTTAACCGTACACTCTAATGGTCACGAGAAAGAGCGTGTGCGTCATATAAGTTGCCTTTTATGTTACAAAATTAATGTAAAAACAGATCACTTTAAACACTCTTGTAATTCTCTTAAACCTTTCCTAACTTTATTAATTATTATTTTAGATTCAAGTGGTATTTGTATAGAATTGGAGGCAAGCAAAATACGACTGTTTGTAAAGCATACAGTGCCATCTGCTGTTAAAAACTAAGCTCAGAATCATGAGAGAAAAGCGATGCATTTAGAAAATCTCAGAATTGATGCAGAATACATTTCTCAAATGATTTTTCGCCACAACCCTATTGAGGTCCATAAGTTGTGTAGGTGAAGTTGACAACTCCCATGATTGCATGCTCCTCCCTGGTATAATCAAGCTACTTCTTTGTTATTATTTTATTTATAATAATCTGTTTGAAAACCAGTCAAACTCATATTTTATGAGGATGGAAAATAAAGGTTCTAGATAATGTGACTTTCACAACTCACAACTTTCAAAGGTTTAACTTTCAAAGGTTCAAACTTATTTTCCGGAAAGATGTTTCATCAGCTAAACAATCTCTGCATCTTAAAAACGAAGGGAAAAAAAACAATCAATTGAGCACATTATACTCCCATCCTTCAAAGTCTTGTTTTCATTAAATATGAAACCCTTCTGAGTAAGGTCTATGCATTGCTTGTTCTATACTAGACTTGGACTAGACCATACTTTAAAGCCTGTTAAATACTCAGGGCGCTGCTTTAGTTTTTCTGCTGCACATGAGCGATGAGCTCAATTGTGAAACATACAAATGGAAAGCAATTGAAATGTAAATTGTAAGCTGGGGTGCAATTGTGCTGCTAAAAAGACATAAAGGAATAGAAAACCCAGACAACACTTCTAGCACACAAGAGCTGTTCAGAGGCAACATGTAGCATCTTGCGTATTTATCACCATAGAGAAGGTACATAATGCCAAATTTGCTGTAATTGCATTCCGGATTCCAAGACAAACCAAAGCTGGCGACACCATCGAGGAAAGCGGGGAGAGATTGCTTTTAGAGCAGCTTGCTAATCTATTTCTCGGCCTTTGGACCCTCCCCTGAGGACTGTTGGAAGAGATAAGGATGTAGACACCAGCACTCTGCTGATTTACGGCCAGCCAGCAGATGAATCCCTGCGGTAACGTCTGAGCTGGGGTCACCGGTGATAAACTCAGAGGTAAAATTACGGCATGGGAAGACACAAGATTCCTTATGGACAGAGAGCTGTTCTGAGGTTAGTTTAGGCCACCGTGACAGATAAAACAGTATGATGAGAAGATGGAGAAATTAAATTCCATTTTGGGACAGAATGTCGTAATGTTTAGACAACACATGGAACAAAACATGGTTGGAGACAAATAATTGTCAATGATTATTGAATGAAAAGTATGTTTATATACTGCAAAGCAAAGGATGAGACAGTTTCAGCTGTTTTAATACAAATAGATATGATCGTATAGCCCTAAATTGTTTAATCTGGTCTCACATATTTAGCAGTAAATCAACCAAGTTTTTTAATTTCACTAATAATAAATAGTTTGGTGTGTTTTGTGTGCTTGGCTGATTAAAGCCTGTCATGGATAAATAAATTAAAACCATCAGTAAGAGATATGTGTCTTTTAGTAAATGATTCGTTAAATCATTCATTGAAATTATTCATTCAAAATAGCTGATTCATCTAAAAACAAAGCAATTGACTCTCTTTATGATAATATCAGTAACTGCTTGATTTGGTTATTTAAAGAAAAAGATGTCTTCAGGAATAGAGCACCATAGTGTTGTACAAATAGTCTGCTATGACAACTTTTGGTGACAAAACAGAAAAAAATAAACTGACAGTACTGTTTAAAATGCAACTCACTCAATATTAACATATTTGTTGAACTGCTTTGTAAATCCAATAATCACAATTGCTATCATGCTCAAATGCTGATATCTGGGAAAAAGTAATGTGTGATATTACTCAACTATATCTTATACGTAGATAAAAATATTTTCACTTTAGTTTAGGTCACTATACATGCTATTAACTATTGGCTTATAATCTGTCTATTGTATGATGTTATTCTGCATCCCTAATCCTACCCAAAACCTAAGCCCAACTTGTACCTTACCAACTAATAATAAACAGATAATTGGTAGTTTAAGCTGGTTTGTTAATACTGTGAATTGTGGCCTAAACTAAAGTGTTTTCAAATAAATCTTTTTTTTTTTTTTTGCTTTCACTCTAACCAGTAGTTTTGGTAAAACAGTACAAAAAAATTACTATTAACCTGTGCTTGTTTGTTTTTTTGTTGTTTTTTCCAAAATCAGTGAAAAAATCTAGGCAGTCGCTGGTTCGAGCCTCGGCTGGGTCAGTTGGGATTTCTGTGTGGAGTTTGCATGTTCTCCCCGTGTTCGCGTGGGTTTTCTCCGGGTGCTCCGGTCTCCCCCACAATCGCTATAGGTGAATTTGGTAAGCTAAATTGTCCGTAGTGTATGTGTGTGAATGAGTGTGTATGGATGTTTCCCAGTGATGGGTTGCAACTGGAAAGGCATCCGCTGCGTAAAACATATGCTGGATAAGTTGGCGGTTCATTCTGCTGTGGCGACCCCAGATTAATAAAGGGACTAAGGCGAAGAGAAAATGAATGAATGAATGAAGTGACAAAATCTATCATTTCAAATCGCACATCATTAAAGCAACATTTACGATATTATCACAGCCCACACAAATTCCACACTCCTACTTAAAGCCTTTCTAAAACCAGCAAATCAGCAAAACCTATAAGCAAATCTTTCTTTTTTACTCCTTTCTGCACAGAACATCTTGTTTTATGAGTTAAATAAGGCGCTTAACGACACAGATTGCTGTTTTTACTGACTATCAAACTTTAGACAAGCAATCCAAGTGCATGTCAGGACACATAAACTCTTAGCTGGTCTCAGTCCATTGGCTTATCACAGCCAAAGTTCTGCTCTCATTGGCGGTGGCGACCTTGTGTAGTACACTGTGAAGCCGGTGCGCATTATTTACAACACACAACCTCAGCAAACAATGAGGGAGTAATGGTCTGTCGCTGGAAGACAAGTGCGGCTCTGTTTTTCCACCCACAAGGATGAATGCAGCAACGTTTATCGGACATAAAAACGGTCTTTCAGTCAGACGCGCGAGGAGTGTCCGTCACCTCAAGTCGGAGGCAATAAGCGGCATTCAATAAAATGTTAGCGCAGACTCGCTAAACTGCTTCCCGCCAAGATATTTTCTCCTGATGTTTGTCCCGAGGTATAATTTCTTCTAACTGCCCTAATCCAAAGGAATGAATGTCTGCTTGCGGATACTCCAGCATTGATTACAATTTTCTCATTTCCTCTCTAGAGAAGTTTGTTCACGAGCAGAGACGTATCGTCAGTGCAGAAATGAAAGCAATTCACTTTAAATCAATCTACAGTGGCTCAGCTGCACCCAGATCGCAACTCGCAGTCATTTGTTTTATGTCAGCGAAGCAATCCGAACGCAAAAGATGAAGGCAATGAAAAGGGGGAAGAGAGAGAGAGACAGAGAGAAACCCGCCAAGTGTTTTCTGGCTCAATATATCCGGCCAATGAGCGCCAACACTGCAATTAACTTGTGTGCGGAGATTTTTAACCAACACATTTGTGCTAACTGAAAAGAGAGGCAGGCTCTGTTTTGTGTGTCGGCAAACACTGACTTTCAATTCCAGACAGTCTTTCAGAGTGTGTTTAGAAAATCAATGTCTTTCTTTTGCAGATTTGATGGGACTGCAGCGGGTGGTGTCAGAGGACCCTTCAGAGCTGTGGTAAAATGAAACCAAAGGTCAGACTGTGAATAATGATGTGTGTTGAGATGATATTTCTTGTAAAGAAGGGTCAGAGGGTGGGAGAATGTATGTAAAGCTACAGATGGGATTCAGCTGGCAGTGGGAATTAATAATGTAGAAAAATAAAAATAAAACAAAAATTTTAATTCATTAATTTATTTTCTTTTCAGGTTGTCGCCACAGCAGAATGAACCACCAACTTATCCAGCATATGTTTTACGCAGCGGATGCCCTTCCAGCCGCAACCCATCACTGGGAAACATCCATACACACTCATTCACACACATACACTACAGACAATTTAGCTTACCCAATTCACCTATAGCTCATGTCTTTGGACTTGTGGGGGAAACCGGAGCACCCGGAGGAAACCCACGCGAACATGCAAACTCACACAGAAATGCCAACTGATCCAGCCGAGACTCGAACCAGCGACCCTTCTTGCTGTAAGGCGATTGTGCTACCCACTGTGCCACCGTGTCGCCCCCAAAAATAAAATAAAACAAAAAATAAAATTAAATAAAGCATTAGCCATTCAGGTCAATTTTCTTTTAATACAAGCTTTAACAAAATAGTGGAACCTGCACCGAGCCCAGGTTTTTCCACTCAAACTCACTTAAAACTATGAAACATGCATTTATTTAAAAAATAAAATAAAACAAAACTAGCTTTGAATAAATATATCAAAGAAATATGCCATTACCTTTTTCTTGATACAGGCTTTATCAAATGTGTTGAGCTTGCACTTAATTTTTTCCCACTTATCCCAATAATAGACCTGGAGTACATTCTCTATATATTTCAAATGTACTTTATGCATGAAGAAAGGCTATAAATAAGACTCCTGCCTTGTCGATTATGTCTTACTTTCAAGCAGCTGACATATACTTAGACCTATCTAATCTACATCTCCCCTATCCATTACACGTGTCCTGCCATTTCTTCGCTAGTGTCATTCATTTCTCAGCCTCGAAGCCTCCAGACAAAATGTAGCTGACACAACCAGACCACGATAAGCCTGAAAGGTACATAATGCATTTTGAAGTCTCACCGTTGTCTGTGTATATATAAAAGAGAACATAACAATTTGACTTTAGCTTTGTGTAACTATGCTACATAGCTATACAACAACAACTTATAATAAATAAATAAATAAATAAATAAATAAATAACAGGCTGAATAAAATTGGCTTAATGTAGGTGGCACTTTGAAAACAGCAGGAATAAAGTGTTTCTTGGTTCATGCTTTAATCTTGGTCCATGCTCTGTATAATGCTTAAAAATATCCAGTATACAGAGATAATATAAAAAAAAATACCGTTTAAATTTCTGAATTGGGTTGATAGACACCTTAATGAAACCTCTGACAACAAAATTTAGGATTTTCTTCCAATATTTTACAATGACATGAGAACCATTTTGCATTGATCTTTTGGCATACAGTATATTAAAATGTCCTCATTTTTCCTTGCTTAAGATGTCCTCTTCACTATAAATGAAATATTTATTTAGGTCCAGGTAAATAGAATAAATAGAAAAATGTATTGCTGAAACACATTACAAAGACTCTGGAGTATGTAGTACTGAATTATGTAAACCGTTGAACAGTGTTTATACCAATTTGATGTTCAGGATGTTTTGTACGGGGCTAAGACAGTGACTCAATGAGGCAATAGAGCCATTAAGCGTTGCCCCATCCCTAAGACTATAATAACTACTCCATATTAACGTCATTGGTTCAGTTTTGAGTTACTGTCAACATTCGTTACTACAGTCTACATTTCACTAGCTATCAGAATACACACAATTTACAAACAATGAGCGTTCACAATTTGCACCAAAATCCATGTGCATATGTGAGCTGTACTGCTTTGTTTTTTCAAAGTGCCCTGAAGCTTGCCCTCTGCTGGTTTCTGCCATTGCTAAGCAACCATGAGCCACGCTCACCTCAAAGACAAGAAGTTTTCAACTCACTGCAGCACAAACAAAAGTTGTTGTCTATTTGAGCGTGTTATATGCCTGTAGTGAGCTAACGTTACTAGAGATGTAGCATCGGTAGCATCAATTCAAGGTGTAGCAGACTTGACAGTTGAGAGATGGTCACTTTCTCTTAAGTGGGTGTGGTTTCAGTACCACCAGTAGACAAGCCCTCAGTGTTTGAGAGGAGAGAGTTCTTGTTAATTTCAAAAACTTTTATTTTAGTTACCTGCTTTATTTTTATCATTCAAAATTGCTTGGGTGCTTAATAACACATTTTTCTGCTGTGCATATCTTACAATCACATAACCAACAGGCTTAGAGCTTCAAAAAATGGCTAGCTCTGATCCTGTTGTCTGCATATGACTGCCTTTAGTGCAAGAAAACTATGCATATGTTTCAGAATAGTATCGGTTTCAGTCTTCAGATTCTCTGGCCTCTGTTAATGCTCAGTACACACACTTTATACTATAAACTGGTTGCAATGCAGTTGGTGTTCAAGTCCAGAACAGGGGGTGGCCTATAAAAAGCTGATGGCACATTTGGACCAAAAAAACAGCATATACTGATTTCTATCCAGTTGATCGGTGCATTTCTAGTTTGTTTGATTAACCAACTCTGAAAATAGTGCTCTCTTACAGCTGTGGGATCCCAGCAGTTTCCATAGATACCATCTTTAAGGAGAAGGACGGAGGCGTCTTTGTCTCTAGAATCAGATATTCAGCGGTGAAGAGAGCCATGAAATACCTGGCAGAGAGTCAGAGTGTGGCTTTCAGAGACAAGATGTCGTTACACGGATAAGCTTTGTGCTTCTCTTCACCACCCACTTGATTGGCTAAATCTGAGCCCTGCACTTCAACGCCTCTCTAATCACTTAGACCCGACAACATGTCTGATTTATCTGTGGCAATGGGAGCACAGATAGCCAGGCTAAAAGACACCTAAATGTTTGCCTCCTGAGAATTTTTAACCACTGGTTTGTAATCTGTTTGAATCGAAGACCCAACTCAAATTAACCTCATATCTAAAGACTCTGAGTACAATACAGGTGCAGAAATCCTTGGATTAATGGACAATTTCTGTATTTTCCATTCATTTTTGAATTACATTTACTTGGTACAGAAAGTTTATTATATCTATAGCTTTATCAATTGAAATTAAAAATATATTATAAACACAGCTAAAATTTCTCAATAATGAGTGAACATGAAAAAAAAAATACATGTATAAAAGGTTTTAAATGTTACCATGTGTTTATACGTTCTGTTAAATTGATTTGAATCTGATAAATTAATAAGAAAATTTTATCTGAGAATTACCAGTATTATCACTCCAAACCAGTCTAAATACACATGAAACATCAAAACGACATAAATTAATCCTCAACATAAATTATTTTTACATTTTTCACATTCTAATTACATAAACATTCCCTTTCAGATGAAATAGAGTGATCTATGTTTCATGCTGCAGTGGTTTGACTATATGCATGCATAATTCTGTTTACTAACCAAAATTCGCTCCCCTGTTTGAATTCATTCCAATCCCAAAAATCATTTTATAAAAGTATTTTGGCACTTGAAGGTACTCGATATATACACATTACTAATGCAAATAAGCAATAATGACTAGAGTTATATTCATTAGTTATTGTTTACTTCAAAATGCTGTGACTTTCCATATGCATATTCTGTTTGTCTGATAAAGGTCTGGAGACTGAAATGTTACATTTAATAAATCTTAGAGCAAGTGTTGATAGTGTGCGGTACAGTTTATCTTGCTTTGCTCATTTTGACAAAAAAAAAATAAAAATCAATGATAGGTGGTTAATGCATTTGCAAAGTTTTGTTCTCTCTGCCCCCAAAAAACTAAACAATATTTTTCTTTTTTTTTTTTAGATCAAATGAGGGTTAAATGTGAATTGCCACTTCAACCGATCATCCTTCTATAAGATGCTCCAAACCCCAAAGGTATTTGCTTTCTGCTATGCTCAACAGACCCACTTCTTTCACCTTCATCCTTTCATCTCTCCAGCAGTGAAAAACAGTGGGAAATGGACAGTGAGTATAACTGAAAGGTCAACATGCTGATGCAGGTCGTGACTGATGGCTCAATGTCCAGCTGCCATTCGCCTACAGCTCACCCAAACATGTACTGTTTAGCATGTGTGCTGTATAAAACACACAGCACATCGGTCTGCGTTCATCTTATTGATTTTAGCCTTAATGGAAGCCCATTTTTGCCACTACTGCAGAAGGGAAAAGAGCTTGGTCAGAAGAACTAGTCTCTAATCGTAGCGATGTCTTGGAAATAGTGTGGCCTTCAATAGGAATGGAGTGACTCACAGCAAGCATCCTTTTTTTCACTGTATTTCTCTTTTATCTATCCTTTTTTTCAACTCCTATTTCATCTTTTCAAGTGTTCCACTGTAGGCTAATGTCAGGCCTGGGCAACAATTCTCTCAAGGTCTACAGGCCCAATCGCAAGAGGACAGCAATTGAGGCAAAGTGTGGCACGAAAAAGCCTGGCAGGCACTCAGAGACATTGATGTTGGGACTCAGACAAGACTGTTTCCGCCATGTCTCAGTCAAAACCAGATGTGCTGGATCAAGCTTCAGGCACCTTCAGTCAAATGGATTTTGAATGCAACTTGTACACACTACATTTTCGGCTTGGGGTCCGTGCATTTTAATTTTTTTTTAAAGGCAGTGAGGGCATTTACAATAAATTATGAATTTAATCTCTTTTCATAAAAACAAAATAATAATAAATATAAAAGTAACTAAAAATACAATCACATGACCTTGAAGACTGAAGTAATGGCTCCTGGGAATCCAGTTTTACCATCACAGGAATACGTTTACTTTTAATCTTGTTTAAATGGGAACATTCTTCACTATACTACTGTTATGAATGGATTTTTTAAATTCACATGGTTTTATTAATATGGGTCAATGAATCAAACGAGTTTTCACAGATACAGAAAACTATATAAACTAAATAAAGAAGCACATGAAGGTAAGTAATGCAGCTTCCCCAGCCCTACTGTATTTACATTTTATTTTAAATTGTTTTTATCTGACCAAAGAACAATAGTTAGATGAATAACATTCATTGATGAGTTATTGATGAACTGAATAATATAAAAAAGAATCATCAATAAAGAGAAAGAATAATACATTTTAAACATGATTTACAAAAGACAACCTCTAAGTTGCCATTTAATAAAACAATATATTCTAATATACTAAGTATATACGCCCAAATTATTATCAGTCATATTTATAATACAATAATAATAATAATAATAATAATAATATAGAACAAGTCTGAATGTTTTTTTTTTACAGAATGCATTTTGTAATTAGGAGCATTGTTTAACCATTTATTCACTCCATAACTAAGTATGTGTATGCTGATATAAGTTTGT
>CAIGQW010000302.1:4774027-4789287 GCA_903798125.1 Danio choprae | reverse complement strand
TAATCAAAATAAACCAATATAGCTAGCAAAAGAGCTACAATGTGTCTTGGAATGCATTATATTCTGTCAGGCGTATTTTTCTCCCATGCATCCTCTAATCCTCTTTTACTCTTTTCTAAGCCAGAAAGTGCTACATAAACATGATTGATGGACTATCTTGTTAATATTACAGTTGTGTTATGTGGCTGATGAAAGACTGATGAGCTTTGCTTTCCTTGATACCGTTTTGATTATGCAATGTCATGAACAAACACTCAGCACACCACATACACACACATCAACCAGGAACTGTAGAGTTTAGTTTAAACTCTAAACTAAACAAAAATAAAATAAAATAAAAAATTGGCATGCTGTGGGGATGATGAGAACCATAACAAAGTGTGACAAAAAAAGAGAAAGAAACAAAAAAATGTCCTTGCTCGGGTCTTCACCTCCGCCAGAATCCTGTTCACTTTTCCATACTCTTCTAAACTGGAGCTCGGCCAAAATTCCTCTGATTGGCTCATGCTCTCGACCCGCCATCTGCTCCTCTCTACAGTGCAATTCCTTCAGGATGTCGGAAAAATTACATTTTGTGAGTATCAAGTATGTAAAGGGTGTTATGAATATTAATTTGGTGGAATAGTCAACGTTTTCTCTAAATACTACAGTTATGAATGCTGTATTTTGAGTTATATTTAAATATAAATAATAAATAGTTTCAAAAAAATTCTGAATGACATGTTTTCTGCATGTATGTGTGTGTGTGTGTGTGTGTGTGTGTGTGTGTGTGTGTGTGTGTACAGGTATATGTGGATTACAGGGACACACAGTTGGTATATTGGTATGACTTAGTTGTACTCTATTAAGGTAGTTTACAGGGTCACACACTTATAATATTATATTATAACATAATAAGTGTTTTTACAGTATAATGTATAATAATAACATTATGCTTATAGAGTGTCCCTGTAAACCCTGTCCCTATATACAAGTGTGTGTGTGTGTGTGTGTGTGTGTGTGTGTGTGTGTGTGTGTGTGTGTGTGTGTGTGTGTGTGTGTGTGTTTCTCTCTCTTCTTTCCTATGTCCATTACTCACAGAACGCGGCCATACATTATTGAAGCTCTACACTTCCATGATACCTAAATATGTCCATAGTTACAGTCTGGAACATAAAACTTGATGCATTCATACTTACAGAACCCTCTGAAGATGATAGATGATAACTATAAATAATTAAACTTCCTGCATGACAAGACAGAAATATACAAATTCTTTCAGTAAGACAAGATACGTATAAATTATAATCTCAAGGTGTGTGAGGCTGGAAGACAGACGGAGAGAGATGTTTTTGGAGACCTGCTGCATCCTTGACTGAGGCAATATTGATATGCAAACACTGAAGTATACCATACTAACAACAGATGCTTATGAAGAAAAAAAACACCATTGACAGGCTAGGAGGAAGAATAGACCTTTCCAGTGAACATTTTCCCAAAAGACAATGATAAACAAGCAAAAACTATTATACGGTGTGATTTTATGAATGTACAGTACATACAGTAGAACTTACGAAAGGCTTGCTTTACATGGGGTAACATTTTGGGGGTGTTTATAACACTGTCATAACACCTTTATAATTTTGACAGGATGTCTTGAATATGAGATTGAGATTTTATGTATGCTTATGGCAACTGTCATTAAGTGTCATTCGCTCAGTTATGCCGTTTCAGTTTTGTTATGACAACTTGATAATACCAACACAACAACACATGTCAGTGTCTTTGTCATGATAACTTTACATTACCAAGACAACATAACTTGTCATAAATCTGTCATAAACATGATTGTCATAAGTCAGTTATAATTGTGTCATGAATATTTTTCTGATCACTTGTTTCAGCAGAACTGAATTTGAAACTGAATTTGTCAATAACATTTCTTAGCAAAAGTGTTAATACTCAAACAATTCTATAACAGTGTCATTAACATTTAATTACATTGTAATGACAGATTGATCAATTTGTACCACTGTAGTTTAAAAAATAATTGTTAAAACATTTTTAAAAATATCAAACATTTTCAACATTTCATTTAAAATAGTTAATGACACTTAATGACAATTGTTATAAGCATGCATATAACGTCCTTCATATTAATGACACGTGTCATGTCATGATTATGACTGTTTCATGACAGTTTTATGAGCACCCACTTTAAGTAAAGAGTTACTGATCATGGCAGGGTAATTTTCACATCTTTTTGTAGTAAAAGCTCTAGCCTTCCACATTCAGTAGATTCAGCTTTATGAAAATATATGTTTACATGCTGCTTACTAATGACTGTAGCAAAGTCTGTGCTGTATACAGTTTAATCAGACTGTAGCCATTAATATATTTATAAGAAACTGAAAAAAAAAGCACAAATGTTAAGGCATGTCAAAACATCTTCAGGACCCTAAACCCCATCACACCACAGCAGGTTAACTAAAGCAGAAGCAGCTAAAAGACACTGTGAAGATTGTGCCAAACTAAATGAATTATAATGAGGTTATAAAAAGCTGTTCTCCCAGGCACATGCTCTGTGCCCTCCGATTGCTTTTAAACAGGATGTTTGTGCAGACATAACACATATGCACACACCAATGCATGCTCAAACATTGATAGGGTAAAAATTTATTAGTAATCTCAGCTTGCCACTGAGTCTAGACAGACCTCTGCTAACAGAATTCACAGAAACTGCTTCCAATTTAATGCTGTTTTGAAATAAGTGTTTATAAACTAACATGCAAAGCTAACTCTAGATAAATAATTTATGTAATTGGACTTTTGACTTAAAGCCCTATACTGTAGTTGGAAATATGCAATGTTTATGATCTAAGATACTGTAATTGCTGTTTTAACAACTCACAACATGACATTATAAAGTATTTAATACATTTAGACCAAAAGCATTCAATGTTCGATGAAGCCTATTATAAACAATTAAGAATTAGCATGCAATTCATATATATATTTGCCATTTTGAATTTCTAAGACATGTATATAATCATAGTGCTCTAGATATAGTAAATTCTCTTTAATATCAGTGTCTGAACACAATTGCAAATTGCAAAACTGATTTTATACAGGAACAAAAAGTTAAGAGTAAGTTACACTACCTTTTAAATACAATAGTTTGTGCCTAATATGTTCTGTTTCTTTATAAAATGGTTTCAAACAAAGTTGGAACATAACATCAATGAATTAGTCTGCTTTTGAATGAATCGGGTAAGTCAATGATTCAATTAAGCATTAATTAATAAAGTCATCTGCCTAATTTAAAAAATGAATCATCAATTTTAAATGAATCATTTGCATGAATGATTCAATTAATCCCTCATTTTTAGTATAATTTGAAAGATATATACCAGCCAAGGTACCAGAACAAAAAGACACTCATGAATGAATGAATGATTTTTTATTTTTATTTTACATTCACAAGACATAATAAAGTCTTGAACATTCATGAGCACAATCGCAAGCTGGATACTGATTTTATACAGCCAAACATTTATGAATTAATCTGCCTTTAAATGAATGAAGTGAGTCAATGATTCAATTGTCCATTAATTAATACACTCATTAGCTATTTAGTAGTTTGAGAAGTTTATACCAGCCAAGGTACCAGCACAAAAAGACACCCGGGTACCAGCACCATTTTATAAAAAATAAAATTGAATTAAATTAAATAAAACACACATTTAATTTTCATTCATAGTTTTTTTTCTTCTCAACATCACACTGCCTATACTTAGTTATTGAGATAAAGTCTTGAAACAACTAGCCCCTGTGTTCCCAACACTGCAAACCTCATCCAAATATTACACCTAAGCCATCTTTATCTGTCCCTCTCCCTGATGTTTGGCACCCACTTCTGTGGCACCCATGTCCCTCTAAGCATTGCCTGAAAGCAGCTTAACGTGCTCACTGCCAGCTTAGCGGTGCATTAATGCATGAAACAGCAGGTCATTCTGTACAAAAAAGAAAAAGAAGATCAAAAGTGAGAGAGAGGAGAAAAAATGCGAAAATTGTGGCTTATGCATGCATGTGTGCTTGCATGTGCCAGATGTCGACCAGACATTCAGAGAGAACAATAAACTCTGTGTTTGTATTCAATGCAGGTAAATGAATGCTTTCCTCGGTAGAGTTTGCTCGGCAAAGTGCTCTTCCAGCCCGTCAGTCTCTGAACATGGCCACTTAAACAGGTCTCTGAAATGCTCTCTTTAAGGAAATATAAACAGGTAGGTACATGCCAACTCGCCAGTTTGTCATTATGCCAAGAGAGACAATCCAAGGTCTTTGTAGAGACTGGAGGAACATCGAATGTGTGCCGTGTTCACATCCCTAATGAGTTTACAAAGTGAATCACGGCCAGCTCTTCCCCTCTAATGGAGCTCATAGTCTCGGGTTGATGATTTGCGGATGTGATTTCCTACCACAGACCTCCACATTTCACAAGAGCACTCTGGATACATCCAGGCAGGGAGTGGATGGAGGTAGCGGAGCAGCACAAATGTGTCGGATTTGAAGTCGGTAATGCCATGGGAGATTCAGGTGGCTAAACACTCTTTTTTTTTTGTAGTTGTTGTTGGCGCTGTTGTTTTCTGGACATTTGAAATGTTTATCTTGTCACTGAGATCATGTATCGGGTGTTTTGGGATGACGGATGAACCAATGAAGGGTAACCTTGTTTTGGTTGTTACGGTGGTTCGCATGGCAATGAGGGTGCTGTGGGTGGAAGATGAATCTAAAGGAAAAAGCAAAGGCCTTCAAAGAGCACAAAAGTTGAAAAGACCCAAAAGGCTTTGGAAAATGGAAGCTATTTCTAAGCCATGTGGCTTACGGTATTGTGGCCACGTTGGAAATCGTATATAAATGCCAGCTTGTGTTGTGAGAGATAAAACAATCCCGATGCAAACATAAAAGGTTGCAGAAAGCCAACATTCCTGATTTTGCCAATCAAAAAGCAACTGCACTTTATTATTATTATTATTATTATTATTAATAATAATAATAATAATATTTAGGGCACATTAAGGACAAATTGTATTTAATCACAAAAATAACAATTATTCCACAATCAATCTATCAATCAATCAATCGATCAAATCAACCAATCAATCAATCAACACAAATAAAGGATTTTCTTATTGAGCATTTAATTATTTTTTACATATTATAAACATCTATTATTTATTGTAAGTATTATACATTATGTAAAATGCAATGTATATAATATAATCAAATAAGGAACATAATGAACATTCCTTGTTTAAAGGGATCAAAACTAATTAAAGAGAAAGGTTAAACTCACCATAAATAACTTACCAGTGAAAGCAACTATACTTCTAAAATAAATATAACAACAAATCATTCAAATCAAACATTTTATTTTTATGAAATATTACAAAATACACAATGTTTCCTGTTTCCACAAAATACATCTCTGCCTTCAAGATATAACTGTCACTATTAACAAATTAAAATGAGACAAAATAATAATTATGTCTATGATATTGGCAGTATGATAATGATGTTATTCATTTATTGTATTTACTTATTTTGGATTGTTTGTATGTTAATGCTCTGTATTTGATATCCATATGTGTTATTTGCAAAGAAGAAAATCTCATTTTTTTAAAAACAATATATTGAATATTTTGCAAAAAGAAATATATTGCATAACTTATACAAGGGTGGACACCTATTGTTTGCTAATAAAAAACAAATTTTTTGAAACTATAGCTAACTAATTAAATCCTCAGAATAATAACAAATAAATTAATATATAACATAATATGAAATTTTGTTAACTGCAGCACCCTTTGTTTGCCAATTAAAAATATGTACAAAAAAGTTTGATTTTTCACTTAACAACACCAACAGTAGACAAATTCATTAAAACATTTCTCACAGGCTAAGCATAACTACAATCTTTAAAAAAAAAACTGAAAAAGGTTCCCAGTAACATTCTTCCTCTCGACAAACAATAATGGAATGCATGCATATCTATACTCACACACACATACAGACACTCCTTGGCACACATGCCCAGGCCCTGGCTGGCCTGACAGTATTCCAGCTGTGAATAATGTCCTCAGGAGCAGAGAGCATTAATCAAACATGCACACAAACACACCCAAAAGTACAGCACATATGCTCACAGACATACATGCAATCCATTTGACTAAGAGTTTGTGGAATAAAAGTCAATGAATCACTGCATAAGCATTTCATATAAAACCACTAAAGGTGAAGGGGGTGGGGTGGGGGGGAAGCTGTGGACAAAAAAAAGCATCTTTAACTTTGAAGCCCAAGACTAAAAGAATTATTTCACAATTAGTATGCAGCTGCCAAGATGAATTACACCAGGCTGATTACTAATTAGCAGTATGTGTTGTTTGCAGAAGAGGTCTGAATTTCAGTAATTTTAACAGGGAATATATAAAGCAGTTATATGTGGAAAGGAAGTCGAAACAAGTGAAACGAACAGCAGGCAATTCTATACATCGTCTGCACACGCAAATAGGATTTCAAAACTCATTATGATCAACTGTAGAGTGGCAATTTGGAGAGCTGCCATAGAAAAGAGAAGAGAACAAGCTCCCCAGGCCAAAAAAAATGCTCCTTATGATATCTGTGAGCTACTCAAAACCCTTCACAATGAAGTTTAACATCTATTGTCCAGTTAGATCAGTGTGACGTGGCTCTATTCTCAAAGTTAAGCAATGAGGAGGAAATCAAAGTGCACTCACGTTCTGCCCACAAGCCAAACAACAAGCACAAAGTGAGATCATAATGATTGTATTATCTAAATTACTTTAAAAAATAGCCTTTTGGTTCTTTAATACAAATTATACATTGCCTCACTCTGTGTACTGGTTTCAATACTCTGTGCAATGTTTTTTCTTCTTTTTAATATTGCCACTAGGTTGAGTATATCGAAAGAAGAAATTGAATGCATATGCTTCTTAATATAGATTATAATACAACAACACTTAAATCGTCCACACAATTAATTCTCTATAAAATGGCAGACACCATGTAGGGCCGTATGATGGCAATTTGCGGATGAATAAATCAAAAGGCAGGGTTGTGCAATTAATTACACTGCCACATGAACTGGTGTCTGTGAATATTATTCATTAAAAAGACTGTTATTTAATATGAAGTCAGAATGCTCTGCATATCTGTGTGAACAGTTTTTGTCTAGTACTCATTTATTCATGCACGTGTCATGCTTGCAGTGTTTTCTGTGTCAGCTGCCTCTCTCTATGAGGACATGAACACATCAACGTCATCCCTAGTGCTGCTCTAAGATTCACTTCAACAGACTTCCTTTTTTTACTATGATCATATCAAGTATGCACATGAACACATTAAGACAAAAGTTTTGTTTAACTGTAAAGAAATGAAAACAAATGTTACTAATGCAATAACTATTATGACTATGATTATGATTTCCCAGTGATGGGTTGCAGCTGGAAGGGCATCCGCTGCGTAAAACATATGCTGGATAAGTTGGCGGTTCATTCCGCTGTGACGACCCCAGATTAATAAAGGGACTAAGCCGAAAAGAAAATGAATGAATGAATTATGATTATGATGATGATGATGATTATTATTATTATTATTATTATTATTATTAATAATACTATTATTGTTATTAGTAGTAGTAGTAGAAGATGTAGTAGTAATATTATTAATAATAATAATAATAATAATAATAATAATAATAATAATAATAATAATAATAATAATAATAATAGGAACAACAGCAACAACATTCTGGAATGGCCTAGTCAGATCCTTGATCTAAACCAGACAGAGTTTGTAGAGAGAATTCAAGATCTAGGTTTAGGCTCAGAAGCCTTAAAATCTTCAACAAGCAGAGTTTTTTGCAAAAGAGGAATGAGATCATTCTCAAAAGCAGACTTCTAGACTTCTTGTAAAGAGACCATCAAAGAACAATAGCTTTTCTATTGATTATTTAAAAGAACTTTGGACTTCATAATACAAGGAGTATGAATAATTGTGAACATGGCAATTTTTTAAATGTTGAACAATAAAGTGCTTATGAAATATATTTCCTTCAACTATCAGATATAACAATCTATTTATTCAGTTGCTTGTTATATATTAATTATACGAAGGTCTTATAACATGCATTACTTACAGAGGGCAACTCAAAAAATGTATAAAGTACTGGGGGTATCATTTTCCCAATTTCAATTTTTGTAGAAATGTACATTCATGCATTTTGACAGATGCTTTGATCATACACTTTACAGTGTATTCAAGATAGATGCACGTTTATCAATGCATGTGCAACCTGGGATTGAACCCACAATCATTAAACTGCTAAGAATAGCAATAGCTATATAACACAGATAAAGGAGCACAATGCACTAATATGAAAGCCTCTGTAGTGTGTGCTGATGGTAGGTCTACCAATTTAGTAAATGTCTCTATGGGTCACACTTCAGGGAAGTGACAAACAACCTCTTCGGTCATATAGGTTGAAATACATATTGCAATGACAGATGATTTAAATTTGCCTTCTATTCATGCAGATTAAATTGGATCCAAGTGTGTGTTGTAAGTGCATGAATAAAACAGGAAAATACTGAACACCTGCATTAATGCAAGTCTATTTCCATGTCTGGTTCCTTAGAATCTGACCTTGCTTGACAAAACGTGTCCCAAGTCTCTGTACTATTAACCTTCTCTACACTAAAGCCTGCAAACTCTCATTAATGCATACTCGTCTACCTGCTCTCATACCTGCCTTTCACCATGATCCTCAGCCTGTGATGCACTCTTTATTTACAGCGCTTCATTCGCCAGTCCGTACCGGCATCATTTATTACCACTCGCCCTGTCAATCAAATTGCAGGCCTTCATTCGCTCAGCCAGCGACAGACTCTGAAAGTCTGCAGTGCTGAATGTTTAGCATACCAATCAGCAGAGCTCTACTCAACTCAGAAAGCTAGCTAAAGATAAAGAGAGAAAGACAAGATGGGATTTTGGGGATGGAGAGAAGGATGAAACTAGGAAATCGTAAATGAGACAAAGAGACAAGAAAGAATGATAAAACTCAAACAAGAAGAAAGAGAATACACCCACATCAAATCAATAAAAATATACTTAGAGGGGACATATAATAAAATTCTGACTTCTTCCATGGTACGTACTGTAATTGGACCTCTGTGCATCTACCACCCCAAATAACCAGAGCTGTGCAATTAGTTTTATCCTAAAAGCACACAGCATCCACATAATTCATTAACACATTTATTTTGCACTGTTTAGCCAGGTGACAGATTTGTTTTCTGTTAAACTAATAGTGTAATGTTTGAATATTTTCAAGAATATGTATTATTTGCAAAGCCCAGTGCATCAAAACAGAGCAGTAACGAGTTTAATCAACTTTTCACCGCAAGAATTACATATAGGTATCCACTAACCATTTAGAACTGTACTGATTCAGTTTTGAAGTTGTAACCTCTTCATTTCCATCATTGTCCGAATGCAGACTCAACATGCAAGGCCTTATTTTGGATGCATGATATTAGATTGTTTTGTTGTTTCTGGAGAGTCAGAATAGCATGTAAAGGCTCCGCCCTCTTTTAGAAAACACCATCCCATTTGCATTTAAAGGGACACGCACAAAAGCCACACTTAGACCCAAAGAGCAAAGCATAAATAGAGGTCAGAGCCAGCTCCAAAAAGGTGAGACTTGAGCTCCAAGTGGGCTGTACAAACCTCCTGGAGCTTTTGATTAATTAATGTCATGTCTTGTACATGACAAGACCTAATTTTGTTTTATTAATGTCTACACCTACCACAACCCTAAACCTACCCCTTAGAGTAATGAAAAACACTGTTGTACACTGTCACAATAATGATGCTATATTTATGTGCACATTCTCTGTAGCCGCAAACATAACCCTTCTTGTCGTAATAGAGTAAGTCTCTCTCTCATTACTCAGGGCTGCATCGTTACCTACTTACAAATAGGGGCAAATTTAATAAATTATATGTGGAGTATTTTAAGCTGAACATTCACAGATACTGTACATTCTGAGATTATATCTTAAGAAAATGGCCATATGTCCCCTTTAATAGTTATCATCAAGCACTTTTTAAATGCAAACAAGACAGATGAGTCAACTCCATTCAAAAGCATCAGACAAAAAACAGGGTATGTGTGGAAAAGCTAGGGTAGGGTAGAAAATGTATGAGCTCTAGGCATGAACGCCACCAGACAAAATCAATGGCGCACAACCTGAGTCTCCATCCAGGCTGATTCCATCAATACTGACGCTTGCTGAAGTAGCACACCTTCAGAAAAGACAGTTATTTTCACATACGGGTCAGACAGGACAAAGCGTTTGATTCCTTAGCTGTCCATGAAAAAGAAATCAGCTCCACTGACACCTGGAGGCTTTTAGGATTTAAAATAGGCTTAGGGGAAACAATCACAGACAGATGCACTAGTTCTTGCATTATATATAAAAATGCAGTCTCCACAAAAAAATATTAAGCCTACAAAATAAAAGTTTGCGTTAAAATAATATCTGTTTTAGCCCTGCTAATAAATAATAAACCATGTTTCTATAGTATCAAACAGCATTTAGAATGATTTCTGAAGGGTAATATTAAACTAGCTTTTTCAGGGCTGTCAAGTTTAACAGTCAACATATTTAATAATGTAGCACAATGCGAAATTCTAACAAATGTTACACTGTTTTACGGAAACAGTTAAGGTTAAGGATTCAGAGTAAAAGTACGATATTAGTTTTTATCCCACAGTCTAAAATCACACATTGACATCATTTCCATTGGCTGCTAGTTCTTTTTAGAAGTTGAATACTTTTTTGGAGGATCCTGCAGTAGAGACAAGAACAGGTAGTTCAGGCTCACACATCATTAATTAAGAGCAGTAGCTGCAGGCCATTCATCCCAGTGGAAAAAGAAGAGCGACTGGACCACTGCCATCTGCAGACTGAGAACATACAGACAGATGAGAGAGCAGAGCCTGCAGAGCACCTCACATCAGCAAAATGCTGAAGCTCAAACAAACATAAGCACATCTGAACTTGACGAGATTAAATTCAGTGTGCTTGAGAAAAATGGTAAAGCAATAATCAGCTACTGTGAATCTGCAGAAAAACTGGACTCTAGGATTTTTGCCATGTGGAAAATGTGGAATGTAATTGTGTGGGTTTCTTTTGGAAAGGATTTGACAGAATTTCTAAAAATGTAACAGTAATTGTGAATTGTAAAATTGTATTCATTCATGATTTTAATCAATTTCATCTGTTTAAAATAAAAGTAGAGAATGGATGAATGAATTATATGTATTTATTTAAAAATGTAACTGTAACTGTAAAATGTTACATTTTGTACTATAATAATACAATTTCATTTAGTTTCATGATTTCAATTAATTAGAGTAGCTTTCCTTAAAAAACAAAATCTAATTTCTGTGAAAGAAAATGGACTTTAATCCTTCAATCCTGCATGGTGCATGCATCTAATGAATGAACAAATGACAGAAAAGGTGGAAAGAAAATATTCACATTATGTCAAATATCCTTGAATCTAATGGGAACTGCAGTGAACCTTATGAGAGTTGAAAGGAGTAAAGTGAAACAGACAGTTATTGATGGCATGGCTTACAGATGCTGCCTATAACCAAGGAGAATTTGTACCAAAAGCTATTCTTTCAACTTTTCGCTTCATTCAATCACATCTTCATGCATTAGTAAGACATTAACTGTGGAAAGTATTCTCTGCAGCTCTGACCTGCTGTACAAAACCAGTCTCAGCATGTTTAATGCAGCTTTCCTCTTTTTAAAGGGGACAAATTATGCCGCTTTTCAAAAGATGTAAAATAAATCTCTGGTGTCCTCAAAATATGTCTGTGAAGTTTAAGCTAAAAATACCACAAAGCTCATTTACTATAGCTTGTAAAATCTGCCACTATTGTGTGTGTGTGTGTGTGTGTGTGTGTGTGTGTTTGTGTGTGTGTCTGTGTATTCTATATTCTGACAATCCAGAAACAACAAAATATCACACAGCCAAATTCTCAGAAATGGCATGTTCTGACTGAAGTCAGATGATGGAGAGGAACAGGTTACAAATTCTACATGCACAAGTACATTCTCAATGATTAGTAAATAAAGTTATGTTGTGGAGGTCATATTTCACAGAATAAAAAAATGCAAACATAATTTATTGTAAATCATTACAATGTAAAATTGTATTAGTTTCTGGAATTTAATAAATTTGGTACATTAAAAAAAGTCCAGAATGAGTGAATAAATCATATACAGTTCATTAAAATTTTACTGTAACTGTAAAATCTTAAATTGTATTGTTTCATGATTTCAATTAATTAGACCAGCTTTTTTTGGAGTGGGGGGGGGGTTGACACTCCTTCAGAAACTGTGCTGAACGGACTGATGAACCTCACTGGTGAAGCAGTCTAGTGTAAACACTTTGTAAAAACATTCTTTCCTTCAAAAGTGAAATACAACCACAATGTCCTCAGTGGCTCAGGTGTTGGGAGTCTATGGAGACTCTTATGTTCATTGGTTGGAACATTTGTAGTTTGTTTTTTTGTTTTTTCTGGCACAGGCATTGTAAATCTCCAGCTGCTACAGTGAGTAAACAGAAATGTTGAACTGCTGCAGCGCCACTGTGTGTGTAAACATGCAGATTAAGAGCTGGTGATATTTAATAAGATCCCCTTTCTACGTCACTAGGGGAGCGAAATATGAGCGGATCATTTCTTCACATGCTAGCAGAAAAAAAAAAAGCTTACTCAAACAGTTACCGGGGTTGTCCTTTTTCACACTATCTGTATTGGTAGATGCACCAGGGACCTGATTATAGCTCTTAAACGTGAGCAAAGTTAAGTTATCATGATATGTCCCCTTTTAATAAGTTGCCTTTACTACATCAGCACTATCTGCTTAAGCAGTGCGCCAGCAGAGACCAGAGCCTCTCCAAATGGCCACTTTTTCTCTCCACCTCTGGAATGAGAAAACAAATGGGCCATGCGTAGGAGGAATCTTCCGAGAGATCATTATTAAATTATTGAATCAGTCAAGGGTATTTAAAGTTTCATGGGCACCCATTAGCATCTTGGAGAGCAGCAGATAAAGCATACCATCAGATTCGCACAAACACGCGTTAGATTTAACAGTGAAGTGCAAAGATTACAGCGCACGTAGACGATGCTTTGCCTGACCTACATAGAAACAGCAGAGCGGTACATTCAAAGCCGGGCCCCCTGTGACGAAGCACATGGGCCTGACTCGGCATCCCATGGGGATAAAGACAGACAAATGTACAATGGCGCAACACACACATCATATAAACGCCTCTTCGTGACTACTGTGCTCCAGATTGAACAGAAACACAGGACGCTTCGCACAGCACTCAAGAGATTACAGCCGACAATGGGACAGGGATGGGAGGTAATCAAACAACAACACATGCATTTACAAGATGAATAAAAGAAGATAAAAAGTAAGTTGGGAAGTTTTCCATTACATGTATTTTAATGTCATGTAGTGTAAAATCAAAAAGAAAAGGGAAGGGGGAACTCAAATCAAAAGCATTTTCAAATTCAGTTTTATCAGGAAGCATATATTAAGATGAAATATATAACAGAAATGTATGTTGCAAATTAGATAACATTATAAAAAAATATTTATATAATACATATATAACGTATCCAGGGGGAAAATAAATTGAGAAACCTAATTAACAAATTACCATTTAATTATATTCATGATCACAGACATGTTAAGTCAACAAGGACTGAGGACTTCAGGGCCACAGTGGACCATGGATAAGGGTAGAATAATGACTATCAGGATACAAAACAGAAACCCATCCTGACCACAATACAGACAAGCATCTGGTGTGGACACAAATGCTGAGCACCTCTCGATGTTCACTTTCAGACCATTCGCTATCCCCTCAGAGGCCTGCGCCTCTTCTGTCACACTCAGAGTTGTTGTTTTTTTCCTTCCTCTCTCCTCCCTCCAGCTGTAACTAATGAGCTGTATTAAAGAGACATCCTCTGCCCAACTTGTTTCATAGCAGTGGAGAAACTTCTCAGAACTCTGCTGGGCATAAGAGACACCATTTTGCCTAACACTAGAACTACAGGAATGGGCATAACAGCCATTCTGTCAATTCTAAACTGGCCCAGATGTTATTTGTGTGATGTCATATTTATATCTGAAATTGAGGTTTACACTTAGAATAGGTTTTAGAGCTGCAGTTCCCAAAAGTGTGTTCCTCGTTTTGTGCCCAGCAAAAAAGAAGAGCAATGTTTAGAAGGAATTTATTAAATTTATTAAATAAGTATTAAATAAGTAAACTGTATATTTCAAAGTACAATTCATTCATTCACGAACAAAACAAAACAATACAAAACTACCAGATATGTCTCATTTGACAGATCTCAATGACACCCCCCCTGACATAAGTAGACTACTGGGAAACATCAAATGACAAATGCATGGTTTGACCTCTTAAAAGCTCTTGAGAAACTAGGACCTAAAGTCATTGAAAGGGAGAAAAAGAAAGGAAGTGTGAAACAATCAGAGTATTATTACAATACTATATGGGCAACCGATGGCCAGTGGTAATGGGAACTGACTGCATGAGCTTATGTTTGACTTGGTGTCACCTGGGGCAATTAAACCACATCAAGTTACTCACAGAACTAAAAATAAAACAGAGAGAAGAAAGAACTTATAATGATCTCCAGAAATTCTAAGGTATAGCCATAAATATAAAATGTCTGGACTCAATTTAGTCTGCATTACATTCCCTCCTTTTCCACATTCACATCTAAACCACAACTAAAATATACTGGGTCTTATTTTACCCTTATTCTCGATCAATATGCCTGCAGCCATTTTCCAAAGAGTGCAGCACAGAGAAAAGAGGAAAAAAAACTACATGTGACAATGGGTAAATTAAACAGTAATTGGCTTTTAGAGCATGGCTCAGCCCACTGAGCAGCAATTCTTACACAAAAAAGCAACATAAAGGCACACACAAAGGTACAAATAATTTAGGTATAACATTACTCATTAGCAACAAGAGCTAATGAGATTATTATTATTGTCATTAGTAAAAACAGTTTTAGTATAATAATAATAATAATAATAATAATAATAATAATAATAATAATAATAATAATAATA
>CAIGQW010000302.1:4753976-4764615 GCA_903798125.1 Danio choprae | reverse complement strand
AGAGAGAGAGAGAGAGAGAGAGAGAGAGAGAGAGAGAGAGAGAAAGAAAAACACATTTACCAAATATACAAGATTGAGAGTCGCTATACAAGTGTGCTTCAATGGATGCATCTCCTTTATGCAGAAAAACACACTCACACAAGAATATAGTGTAATAAAACACCCCAGAACAACCTCTGTCTGAGAGTGGCTGGCCTTCCAGAGATTATTATAAATTTACTGTGTCCTATTTTCCCTCCCAGAAACTGCAGGTACAAAGTCTGGGAAAGAACCAAGGATTTTTTATCCATTTTCTCTGAATTCTGCACCCACAGGTACACAGGGAAAGTGTCCTAGTCATTTTAGGAAAATTATTAAAGTATAGAGAAATAAATAAATAAAAGACGGCAGTTTACAAAAGAAAATGATTAGATTAGAAAATTAAATTAGATTATGGCACAGTTTGGGGCAAACAAAAAATCTCATTGCACTTTTCTGATTAAAAAGGGGGATTTGCTCAAGGTTTACCATGTCCATTTGTGTGTGTGTGTGTGTGTGTGTGTGTGTGTGTGTGTGTGTGTGTGTGTGTGTGTGTTTTCAACATTGAACATTCCTTTTTGCTAGCAACAGCTGGTTAAGTGTTAAGTTTGGTTCACAATTACTACTTTTACTACTTTTCTTGGCTATAAATCTTGGATCATTTGAATTTCCTGTACGATTTTGCTTAATGGAGATATTTGTTGATGACAAAATCTGCAGCAAACAATAATAGCTGAGTTGCTTTCCAGTAACTACCACTACTTGACTAACAAATAACTTGTGTCAAATCTTATATTTTAATATTATATTCTAATATAAACAAACTACTTTTTTGATCTTTCAGACACTAACAGAATACAAATTCTCATCAAAAGCAGTTCAATGTTGCCATTGTGTTTAACTACAGAAGGTTGTTCTGTTGAATGTTGTGTGAAGGCAACTGCAGGATGTTTCGTGAGCACTCACGACAAACTGCAGGATACCACATAATAAAATAATTTAAAAAACCTGCATTCTTAATAGCCTCATACAGTATATGTGCCCATTTCTTCAGGATCATCCAAGCAGGTTAACTGGATATGAACGACATTGGCAGGTGATGCAAGATACTTACCATACCACTGGTAAGACAAAATATATTACATTGTTGTTTTTTTTAGCTTTGAATGCAAAAATCCTACTTAATACATTCACATAGCATTCATTGGGATAACACTAGGATCTCAATATAACAAACACAATTCCTAAAAAGCAAATGAACAGCCGTCTTTGGATATCCAATCATATTTGCTTCTCATCAAACTCTCATTTTGCATATTCACAAACTGCTAATACATGAGAATCAGAAAACGTGATAGTATCAGATCAATAGAGTTCAACATAATATTCAGCTTCATTAGCAGCTGTTTTTTTTACATGAGCATTGCTTACAACTCAATTTATTAAGATGAAATTTTTAAAAAGATTGGGTGTCTTAGTCTGGCATGGTATAATTAACCATAATCAAACAACGCAAGCAAGAAAATTAGTCCACATCTTTCTTAATGTCTCACTATTCGGGGAAAAGCCACAGCTTTAGCCTTCTGTGAACAAAAGCACCCTCCATTTGGAAAACTGTAAAAAAAAAAAATCACCTCTGAATAAAGCACTGAATACAGGCCAAACGTCTTTCCACAGTGTGGTTTCAGGTTCATTTATAAAATACAAAGACCTCTCTTAGCTAAATTGATCACTGCTCACAATTCTAGAAATTGTTCACCAAGTATTTGAAAAAAAAAAAAAAAAGCAGAATGGCGTTTGCCCTCCTAGGACTTAATGTTGTATGGTGTCCATTTATTTTTCGTTTTGGAGATTCGTGGAAATTTGAAAGCCAGAAAAAAATGTAGTACTGTCAGCACAGCCAATAATTATAGCATGAAGTGCTAGGAAGTAGTAATATAAATCACCCTGCCTCTCCCTGACAGCATTTTAGTTTAATAACTACCTATGGACAAGATAGATGCATGAAAATGACTGGTGTTGATTGGGGAGCCTCTGTGAGGTCAAATGCAGGACGAATAGATGGTGAAGGGGAAGCACATGGAATAGATGGAAAATAGACTGATGCAGAAATGCAAATTGCACATTCTGCCGTGCATAACTTTCAAGGACTTAACACAGTTGAGGAGGACAACACCGGCAAGTGGTAACACTTTACAAAACCTTAAACGTTAGCTAATGTATTAGTTGATATGAACTAATGGTGAACAATTACTTCGTTCAGCAATACATCATCTTTCTTAATGTTAACTTACACATATTTTATCTCTTTACAGTTTAATTAATTATTTTTTACCTACACATACACTAATGCATTTGTTAATGTTAATGACTTTACAATGAACTAATTAGGTTGTTAATTTAAACTTAGAAATATAGTAATGTGTTAGTTAATACATTAGTTCCCATGAACAAATAATGAACAATGACTCAGATTCAGCACTACACAATCTTCAACTTGCGTGTGATTCATCTTTGTGGACTCTTTACTAACAAAATTTATTATTAACAAAGAATTTGTTATAAAACAAATTTGTTAAGGAAATTAAATAACCTTATTGTAAAGTGCACAATATTCCAATATTATGTAATGTGTTACTAACATGTTTTTACTAAGTAGAAAAATTAAGTTGCTTTAATTAGACAAATTAAGTAGTAACAAAAAATTACGTTTTAACAACTAGAAAAATTAAGCTGTAGTAACTAAAAAATAATAAGTTTTAGAAAAGTATGTCTTTTTTACTGTTAATTAAACATATGAAGGGGCAGCATGGTGGCGCAGTGGGTAGCGCTCTCGCCTCACAGCAAGAAGGTCGCTGGTTCGAGCCTCGGCTGGGTCAGTTGGCATTTCTGTGTGGAGTTTGCATGTTCTCCCCGTGTTGGCGTGGGTTTCCTCCGGGTGCTCCGGTTTCCCCCACAAGTCCAAAGACATGCGGTATAGGTGAATTGGGTAAGCTAAATTGTCCCTAGTTAATGAGTGTGTTTGGATGTTTCCCAGTGATGGGTTGCAGCTGGAAGGGCATCCGCTGCGTAAAGCATATGCTGGATAAGTTGGCGGTTCATTCAGCTGTGGCGACCTCTGATTAATAAAGGGAATAAGCCGAAAAGAAAATGAATGAATGAATAAACATGAATATGTTAGTTATCATTAATAAAGATTAAGTAATTCTTAACAGATGTGTTGTTCATGGTTGCTATAATATAATAATTTATAGGTGGTCCAGGGTGACATCAATAGGTTCAACAAAAGTACAGTGCATTCAGTACAACCTCGTATAGTGAGCATCAGTATGCTGAAGTGAACACGAGATGTCATGCACTCCAATCCCACTCGCTCACCTGACCCATCCAAACTTAATGCAGTGACACAAAAGTGTTTTATGCCCCATGAATCTCTACTTTTGGGCATATCCCCCCTGGCTGCCCACTGTGAATGCTGGGAGATTTGTAGGCTGTGGTACCCAGCAGAGAGTGGAACAGGAAGTGATGAATATCAGCGAAAACAGCACAGAGGCTTTAAAATTTATCAAACCTTGCAGTGCCCAAGAGCATACGGAAATACTCTCCACATACACCAAGGCAACTTCTGTAGTGTATGAATTTAACATGAAGAATCACAGTATGGTATATAACCACAAACATTTCACAGAAATAAATAAATAATACATAAATACATGCACACTAGTACACTAGTAAATACACACTAGTCAAAAAGTATCTAATGCTTTCATATTATTAAATGATATACATTTTAGACCCTTTTAACTTTAACATTTTAACTTTTAGATAAACTTTTGTGCATTTCCAAGTACAGCAGTGCTTCATTACTGAATGAATCAGCCGCTTTGAATGAATAAAATGATTTCAAGACTCACTAGTTAAGTGATTTATTGGCAGACTGAAAACAACTAAATCAAAATGAATCAAATTAAACTGAAGTGAAGAGAAAACTGAGGCAAATTGATTCAACTGAAAGAAAGACTGTGGGAGAGGGTTTAATTACCCTTCTCATAGTAATCTCTGACCCTCCAGAGGTCGGTTAACCACTACTGGACTCAGAAAAGTCCCAGCAACATGCAAATGAGATGCTGCCTACTCGGTGCCACAACACCACTCAGAGATGCCCTCATTTACACCCTGCACGGGACATTATTATGATTCCTGAGTCACAGGGCTCTGGAAACTAACACACACACACACACACACACGACTCAAATGTCGCAATGCACAGTGAAATCCCAATTTTTATTCCTTAGTTTTGTGGGACAACAGCTGATGAGTGATGATTATGAATGTCCTACTTAATGGAGTGGGCAATATCTTATTGTTTGTGATATATTTATTTGTTTATTTAGATCCCCATTTAGATCTACCAATGGTCCAACAAATAAAAAGACAAATTTACATTAATGATAGAGACCAGTACCAAAACCAAGTAAAAAGACACTATAATAAATAATAAAACACATAATTCATGTAAACCATTAAGAGAATAAATGTAACATTTACTGTGACGATAAATATTCATTTAAAACTTATTTTACTTATTAAAAGATATGTAACGTGTCATGGCAATTCACACCATATTTTTTATTCCTCTATACATTACCGTCCATTGCTTTACATTCGTTTTGTATACAGTGAGTAAGAAGTATTCTTTTGATACATGCCTGCTGATAAAATTATGACTAGCACTGCTATTCAAATGTTGAGAGTACAGCGGAACCCTTTACACTGAATAGTTCGTATAATTCAAAGCAGAGAAAGGATTGCCCTGTCCTTCATCAATAGCCAACCTATAATGTTGTCTGTTGTCATAATATTAACCCTTCTATTCCAAATCAAATTAAGTCATGCAGATCTTTTCTGGACTAACCATTTTAAGAGTCTATATTTGAAGTACTTGACGACACCACTAGACAATAGCCTAAATAAGAAAGAACCAATGTTTACACAATTTGGGAGATGAAATTGCACATCTCTTAATAACTGATAAACCTCTTCCCAGAATTATTACCACATCATTTGTTTTGACCATTTCAGCCTAATGTCTAGCATAGCTATAAGAAGTCTGATTTCCACACTCTCTACAGCCAGATTTATTTGTGGTTTAAGTTTAAAATTTGATCCAAACACTACACATTTATACCGTGCGGTAGCCGTTTTACTAATAGTTGTAATAATTGTACCACTAATGTTAAATCATCTGCATACCTGTAGAAAGTTGTCCTTGCACATTTTAAAATCAAAGGAAGATCACTGATAAAAAAAACAATGGTATATGGAAATATATATGGAAGCAAATTAATGGAAGTCAACAGAGAAGGTCCAATAATCTAAATAAGGAAGCAAATGGTCAGAATTTGATTAAAGTTTACAAATTACCCAAAAAATAAATAAAATAAATCAGTGTGTTAATCTGCAAAGATTAATTGTACAGCTAAACAATATGTGCTAGCGAATAAACATTGTAAATTTTTATTTTACACAGACTTTAAGCATCTCGGTCTTCTTTTTACTCTTTACTTCTGTGATGTACATGTAGAATTTATGTACGAGAGCGTCCTCTAGCTTCCGGTATGTATGAAACAGATGTTACACTAGGTGTGTTTGTATTAGGGCAACATGAAAAGATTAAGTTAACTTATTAGTTTTTACAAATTGAAGAAGTAGATTGAACAAAAAACTATCAAGTTATACCATTTAGAAACGTCAAGAAATAAATTTAATTATGAATTACCATTGATATCACAATAAGTACAAGAATAGATGATATAGGTTTGACTCCACCTCTGCCTACTGACCCGATGAGACTGTACAGACAGGCAAAGAAAAAGAAAGAGAAAAAGTGTGTAGAACAAGATGCCTGGCTTTAGTCCAGCCATGATGGCACCTATCTGTGGGGAACTCGGTGGAAACCGAGAGAGGGAACAGGCGCTAAGCCTCTTAGCCTAGATTTACATGACGTTCGGCATGGCCCTATGAACATGTGCCCACTTCCCTGGTATCCTGACAGGCTCCGCTGAGGAAGATAAGGCTGGAATTAGATAACAATGATACCTATGATAAGTGTGAAAGCAGAAACAGAGATATCAGCAGTAGCGGCTTTAGCTAAGAAGCTAATCAGGCCAAAGTAGTGGTTATAGCTACTATAGCTTTGCTATGTATGAAAAGAAGGATGTAGAGATTTATCACTCGGACTGCATATGCCAGTCCCTTTCTATAGCCTTTGTTGCATCAGATTCCAGTCATTGTAAATAACACACATTCATTCTACTACTAGAAGATACCGATAACAGCTTTGAAATTTGTTTAAAGGGCAACAAGACCTGCTATTCTTGTCCTGTGGGCAATAGAGCCTTTTCTACAGAAAGATGTGACTGATTTGTCTTGTAAGGTACGTCTGCTAATAACTAGTGGCTGCTGACCCTTGACCTCTCTCTGGGTGCTTAATGGCACGAGGTCAAAGGCCAAGCAATAGATACCTCTTCATGGTGACAAGCAAAGGGCAGACTGAAAATAATAACAATAAAGCAGAAGAGTGCATTCTAAATTCATTGTCCAATCTATGGTGCTCAGAAAAGACTGGTCTGCTTAAGATAAATTATTTTTAATTAATTATTTATTTATTTAATAAAAATTTATTTATCTGCTTAAAAATTTATTTCATGTTCCCTGTAATTCTCTGAACTATAAACTACAGCACTATAAATAGCCCAAATGAAAACCAGAAGCATTACCTTCATTAAAAATGTAGATATGTCAATTTTTAACATGTGATTTTAGTGGAGTATATATAGGGTGCACACACACACACACACCTGTATAAAAATTTCATGCTGAGTAAGGTTGAGATAGGCTCCTTTAAATGTAAAATAAATAGCCAAATTGTATGAAAATAAATTGATATCAATGCAACTGCAGTGAATTTTGTATACATATATTAAAATAAATAAATTAAAATAATTTTTAAAGGTATTAAAATTATATCAATATCACGGACATTGTTATTATTGTCTAATGTATAAATACTAATGCTAATTAAATATACCAAATACATGATAAATATAAGAAAACAACAATGTCTACGACAACAGCAGCAACAACAATAATAATTATTATACCATTATTTATGCCCCCTGACAATTTTGTGCATGAAATAGGTTTGCTGAAACTGTATGGAAATAATTATTAATAGATTATTTAATATATTAATATATTAGGTAACACTAAAATAATGTTACACTGGTTAATGTTAGTTAATGTTTTTATTAACATGAACAAACAAAGGACAATTCATATATTACAGTATTTATTCATCTTTGTTTTTGTTAGTTAATGAAAAAAAACATTATTAGTTGATGTTAAGTCAGTGCATTAACTAATCTTTACAAGCACAGCTTTGGATTTTAATAATGCATTGGTAAATGTTGAACTATGATTAATAAATGCTGTGCAAGCTTGTTCATACTTACAGTACTTCATGTTAATAAATACATAAACTAAAATTAATTGATAGACCATTACTTAAAAATGTTACCATATATTATTATAAATAAAAATAATTTACAAACACAAAAAAGTAGTAATATGAATACTGGAAATAATAAAAAAAAAATAGTGGGAAAGCAAAAGCCAAAAACTTAAAAACTGCAGGTTATTGATCTCTTTTCTTTATCATTTCCCTGCTTTGCTATTAGTTTACAGAGTTTGAGGACAACTGGAGACAAGAAACTATAAGAAATGTTTCCATTTGTCTTCATCCCTTGTTCCTTTGTTGCCTCTGTAAGTCAAGCACCACTTATACGTTAGCTGCATAAGGTTTACTGTGAAGGGGCCAATCAAAATCAATGCAATCAACACATCAACAGCTCATCATTGGATGTATAAAAGCAACTGGGCAATATTCAGTTCTACGCTATCTTTGTTTTTACTAAAATGAAGAGTGAAAATGAAGCTTGTAAAAGAACTATAATACAACAGACCAAAATTACATTATTATATTTAATGTTGCTTCCTGTGAAGAGAGAGTTTTTTACAGTTTTGTTTTCAAGTTTTGTACAGAAGCTGTTTTCAGTAAACATGGAGAAAAATTCATAATCAAATTATAAGAGCACACTTTGATGCATTCACAGATTTACATGGTGACAGCTGAGTTAATGTAATTTTTCTAAAAGGGCTCAATCGGGAGATCACAATAATTAACCCCAAAAAAGCTAAAGCAGCGCAATGATTACCAGATTACTGTTGTGTTTGCGAAAAGGAAAAACGCTAAACACATGCATGCATTTCTTCTTTCTTTTTTTTACCGAATTAGTCTGCAGTAACGAAAACAGGAGGCTCAGAAACAAACAGATGGCCAACCAAAAAGTAACTCAGGTTTATACAAAGAGTGGCCACAAAACAAAATACAAAATACACACATTCCTGATATGTGAGTCCCATCTCACACTCAATACACTACAATTACTAAGGTATAAATACAGCACTGCAGCATAAAAAAAGAGAGAGATCGACTTGATGTCACTCACCAATTTTATAATTTTTTTGATCAGCTGTAGTTTGAAAATACTCCGATCATTCTCCTCCAAGGGTTTATTATGCTGTCTCTGTCTTGTGGATGGACAACGTGAACCATCTTTGCTCTGCTCAATGAGAGGCTGATGAAATTATAAATATTTAAAATAGGCACTATCCTAAAATAAACTAAAAAATAAACAATATCCATAAATAAACTGCATATATGCAATCTACATAACTAAATTCTTGCATAAAAAAAGCCTCAAAACTACATTATGTTGTCCAACAGCTGCAATATTTGTCTATCAGCCAATCAGATTCGAGATAATTATAATTATTATTCTTATTATTCTTATTATTATTATTATTATTATACACACCATATAATTTACAAATAGCATTTAAGTCAGCAAACTTAAAACATATACTGCATTAAATCTTCTAAAAGAATATTTAGAATATAGAGTTTTGGGTCCATTATCTTTTTTCTTTTTTTGACAGGCAAAAACTCACTCAACAGCCAATTATACAAGCACATACCCCACATTTAAGCTAAACGTTTCAAAAGCATGACATCAAACTTAACAAGACAGTACTGTTTGTCTAAAATGCAATTCAGATTCCTTGAAAGCTATTAACACTATAATTTATGTAACAATGCAATATAACATTCAATGAAGGTTATTATCAAATTCATAGATAGAAAGATTCAAGCATGTTCAAATATTGTAACTGTATGCCTACTGTTGATTCATAACACAAACATGAACTCACACCTGCTGCAGCAATTATTAATTTGCTTCAGGTGTTTATTTCCCCAGCGCTTTAAGAGACCGTCCACCCAAAAAATGAAAAATCTATCCTCATCTACTGACCCTCAACTTATTCAAAGCCTGTTACAGTTTCATTTTTCAGCTGAACACTAAAGAAGGTATTTTTGAAAACATTGCAAACCAGTAAGCATTGATTTCCATAGGATTTTTTCCCCTATACTACAGATGTCAAGACATGTCATCAGATTCAAACATTATTTAAAAAAAATTTGAACCATGTAAGTGGACATATTGTGAATAGATGTTCATTTTTTGGTGAACTATCCCTTTAAGAGCAACTAACCAATGTTAATGCATTTGTACATGTGAAACCACACTTTTGAAGGGCTTTGAATTCATGAGTTGTGCATGTTATGCTACTTATGTTGAATGCTGAAGCCGCTCATCAAACAAAGCCACCAAGAAATTCCTCTCTTTTCACGTCAAGCAAACTCAATCCAGGAGCATTTAAGCTGTAGAGCGGTTACTCTGAGGAGATTTAAAATGTGAACTATTACATCGAGCTGAAAGAGCTGCAGTGAAAGGGCATGGCATCATCAAGCCGTGTGACACTGTGCCACCGCTGTCCCTGCAGAGGCACACAATCACAGACAAGCACCGATGTCTGTGTATCCATGTACTAAAATGGCCTCGTTTCGTCTCCCACAGTCTATACACAGTTCTAATGTGCACCCTGAATGAGAAAGCACGATTTTGGCGTGAGAGAGAGATATGGCCATTCACTGTGTTCGCATGTACTTTACCAGACCCCTGCCTCATGACTGACAGACTGGAGAGGAAGTGGGAGGCTGGAGATGGAGGTCAAATTGAGCTGTTGGGTGGTCACAAATGAACAGATCTAACGTTAAGCTTTAATATAATATAATATAATATAATATAATATAATATAATATAATATAATATAATATAATATAATATAATCAATATTATAACGAAAATGTATTTATTATTATTAGTATTGTTATTGTTAATTTTATCATTACTGAATTTATTTTTTTTTTTTTGCCATTCAGTTATACATTAACATGATCAAAAGTGACAGATAAAGATATTTAGAATGGCACAAAATAATACTGGAAAACATGGTCAGTTTCCCAGACTTTTTATGGATAAAAAAACAGCAATAAAGGAAAATTAAATATTTATTTATTTTTGTTTTTATAAATGTCATGCACACTTTATCTTTATAATAGTAATACTAATTATTATTATTATTATTATTATTATTA
>CAIGQW010000302.1:4743319-4753966 GCA_903798125.1 Danio choprae | reverse complement strand
TACTACAGGGTATATACAGAAATCAGAGACTGAAATTCAATAACATTTAAGAGCTTTTTAATACTCTTTCCATACATTATAAGACCTAATATCCACTTTAGGTTTCAACCGGTAACATTGGTGACATTTTACCTTACAGCATATTTACTAAATACTGATTGTAAAACTGATCCTAAACTAAGCCCTTACTCATATACTGAATAACCATGCTAATCTAGCAGGTGGCGCCTATTTAGAACTGCAGAAATAACGGTGTTGCATTAGTTACTACAGTAAACAAAGCAGTGTGATATCAAATCTAGCAGGATTTTATTGATTTTATAAACTAAATAGCAACCCAATATTCACAGATTAAATTCAGGCAAACTTTAGCATACGACTATACATTGTACAATAACAAAACTATACGAATTTGAATAGCTTGTAAAATAGCATTTAAGACTTTTTAATACACTTTAAGGGCCTTAAATTTCTTTAAATTGATATGTGAAGTTTTAATACTTTTTAGGATTATTAAAACACCCTGTAGTTGTAGTAGTAGTAGTAGTAGTAGTAGTAATTATTGTTACTCTTATTACAATAAGCCACAAGTAAATCAGAAAAGTTCAGATATAATGTATATTCCGTGACCTCTTTGAAATGATATGTATGTTTAGCTGCTGTACGAGGTGCCATTGTTTCATAAAGAGCATTCAATCAAACCAAACGTGTATGAAACATGAGCAATGATGATTGATTTTGTCATTCACCGTTACAAGGCTCCAGTGAAGGCAGCTTCTCGCGTCTCATTTATCTTGGTTATCTTCTCACACTCACACACACACACACACGAGCACCGCAGGTACTCAAAGCACTTATCAACTCATCCCATGAACTTATCGCTCCCATTTAGTGTGGTTTTCATGAGATGAGCTCACACAAACACATGGAGATACTTTCTGTCTGTATGGCAAAAAAAACTAATGCATTCAATAATCCTTCATAAGTGTTTGCTTATGTACACACATGCACACAGTTACACAACATGCCACTAGCATGACTCTCTCTTTCCCTATCTGCAGCCATCTGTACATACAATAGATTAACAACAGTTCACACAAATATAACTGTAGTGCACTTCTTCTCCACACTCACATCTGCACCCTGCGAAGACCACGTGACCATACAGCCTGATAAACACTTACAGCACAAAACGTACACATTTATTTGTTTTCGTTTTTTTTGATAGTTTCCAAAAAGCGTTGGATGAAGACAACATGCTGGATGGAGTAGATCCAGATAACTTTACTAACTACATACAATTTATTTTGAATGGATCAATTGATTTGAGTTTTACGTACTTGGCTAAAATAGAACTCACTCAGTACTACTTGTTTGCTGAACCGCTGAATAAACATGGCAATTGCAGAGCATTCAGAATACATTTGTATTATAAAGAATGTACTGTTTAGTGGTTGTGAATACATTATCCCAAAAAACACCTTCTGTTTTTGTTTGTCAAACTCTTGCATAAAATCAAATCTATCATTTGCAATTGTGCTCACGCATTTATATTCATGAAAAACCCATGCGTTTGTAATATTATAAAAATAAAGAAATGAAAACAACAGATTTCCAGTAAAAAAGAAGCTTGACAAAGCAGCGCATGCCCTCCACTAACAGTGCTGGCACACAAAACTCACTACATTCACATTTATTAGGCTGATTTTTGTAGATGTTTATTTTTTTTTAAGAAAGAAAGAAAGGAAAAACTCATTTAGCAATTATGTAACAAGGCGAAATGTCAGGCAGATAAGGTATTATGCAAATCCACAGTGGTTTTGGCCTCATGCATATTTATAGCATCCTAGCAGCTCCAGCTAATCACAGGCTCGGATAAAGGTCAGGAGGAGGGGTCAGCGAACAGCTGGTGTTTGGGGTGGCCGCCCAAAACAAATACTGATATCCACACACAGCCAAAGAGGTAAAAGGCGGGTGGTCTCGCCGCTGGCTAAAATATATACATGTAGATTACACAACAGGTAGCGCTAGACTGTTCAGTGGAAACCCTGCAGAAAATGCCTTCGGAGGAGTTCAGAGAAAGCGCCAGCCATTTGATTCTGTCAGCATTAAGGCTGGAGCCTGCTTATTCCCCCATTTCCTGCACTGCCCCGGTATCGCATTTCACCACCATTACCGGCAAAGGCCGGCCATCTGAGAGATCTGTCGTCCTCTTCCAACATTCATCACTTCGTGGCCCCTGGTCGTACACTCCATCACTAGAAAAACAAACACACGAGCGCACACACATTCGCAGAGCAACCGAGCAAACCGCAGAAGCAAGGCCAGCCGAGACAAGGCCGAAATATCTGATACACACAAACAACTTTCTAGAACCTGCTTAAAGCTGTCCATCCATGACTGTCTAGTATATGGTGACAGACAGGTTCATCTTGCTGATAGAGAACATCGTTGGGCTGATGTCTGAGAAGGCATATGTTCAATGTAGAGGTGTGCAAAATTTACTAAAACTGATATCTCTACATACAACACTAGAACTGCCAGAAGGTGATGGCTATGGTTACTGTCTTGACTAGTTGATTCACTAAATCATTCATTCTAATGATTTGCTCAATATGATTTATTTAGAGATGAAGGGGGAATCCAACATTACATTGTTTCTACAATCAAAACTTTTCCTCTATAATAATAAACTTGTTGAACTGTTGTATAAAATCAATATCACATTGGTGATATTGAAAACACTGTTTTACTGTTCAGTTTTGTAATATTATAAAATACATAAATGAATGAATAAATAAAGTAACTAAACAAAAAGGTCATATTTCCTATAAAAAACAAACAAACAAACAAACAAACATACAACAAATTGTTGTGACTTTGGGATATTCATTCATTCATTTTCTTTTCAGCTTAGTCCCTTTATTAATCAGGGGTCGCCACAGCAGAATGAACCGCCAACTTATCCAGCATATGTTTTACACAGCGGATGCCCTTCCAGCTGCAACCCATCACTGGGAAACACCCACACACTCACATTCACATACACTTTGGGATATTTCACCCAAAAATAAAATTAGCTATTTATTTAGTTTTCCAAACACCATACAAAATGGGATTTTTTTTCCTCATGTAGAACGTTAATCCTTTATAAGCCATTGACAAATTGAGGTTACTGGGGGTTATTATAAGCCTTTTTTTACTTGTATGACTTTTGAAAAAAAAATAATAATAAAAATGTAAACAAAAAAAAAAACAATTATATAAATATGGTAATATGTAATTTAGAACATTCAAAAACTTCCCTTCAAACCCTAATGCAAATTATAGCTGATAAGAAACAGCTATTTAAATAAAGCAGCACACAGTATGTTTTTCTTTTTCCTTTAAATTCTACATTGTTTCTTAGTACAATAAACCATAAATAACTCTTCAAAAGATCAAGGCACACATCCTATTATCTCTTTAAAATGATATCTGACACCTTCTTAAAGCTGTCTACCCATGACTGCCTAGTATTTAGTGACAGACAGGTTCATCTAACAACTGAGGCTATCACTGTATAGTTGTTGCCAGAGCAGGAATACTTTTAGCCGAATATCTCCCAGCAAAAGGATTAATGTCCATCAAGGCATCTGGAGAAATACAGTATAGTAAAAACTTCAAAATATTTCTGAAACACCCCAGAAGACTACATTTTGAAGTGTCGCTAATGTATATCACATTAAAGCTCATGCAGACCAAAGGCTGTCATGTTTGATGTCGTGGAAGTACTAAGATAAGGTGTTTTCATCATATAATGCGGTATGTGCACTCAAATATCCTGCTGAGATAAAAGATACATATGTGATGGACACATTATACACACACAGTGGACTTTGAAGAGGGCTTCATAAGAAATATGTCGGACCCTGCGTTATCTACACATAAGTTCAGATGCATTAATGCATTTTAATGCGCTTCGCACACACTTTTTTTTAGACGCTGGTCATGGGGGACCAATAACTAGTGGTGTGCTAGTTTTACACAGGACCGTACATCACCCTCTCAGTAACCCCAAAATAATTTGATTCAGGCATTCAAGCTCCCTGCCTTCGTCTGAGTGGCCGCCTCTCCTTAAAGGTTAATAATTGTTTGGTTCTGGACGCCGGAGGGTCTCGGACACTAATGAGGGTGAGAAAGGTTAAAAGAGCTCAGGGAAGTTAGTTGAAGTTAAACAAAAGAAAGATAGAAAATAATAAAAATAGTCCTTGAACAGGGGCGAGAGCTGTACTTCACCACAAGTAGCATGGAAATATTTTTCCTTGAAAACTAATATAATGTGGCATTTACACACAGTGAAAGGTCAGCGTACAGCCGTATGTGTATGAAAAGTGACCTGTAATTCAATATACTTTCATAATTCATAACTTACAGATGATAAAACGTCTGAACTTGTTTTTTGTTTTCTTGCCGACGGATCTTATACATACCTTCTGAATCATACTTCTCAATCAATGGAAATATTCATTATTAAATGTTTCAAAATAGGGTTTTTGCATAGAATTGACATTGAAGAAACATGTTTGCTTCCACAAAGAATTATTCATTTAATGCTTTTAAAAAGAACCACTTTTTTCTTAGTGTGAAGAAAGAGCTATTAATTTTGTGCAATAGAAAGGTTCCATAGATGTTAATGGTTCTTAAATGGAACCATTAATGCCGGTAAGAAAAAGATCAATTTCATTTTTGGTGTTCTTGTGAAATTTTTAAAAATGGGATTTTTATATACACAGAAAACGTGAAATTTAGGTGAGTGTCTACTTTATGTTTATACTGTGTACATACACACACAAAATAAAAGTAATGTAACATTGCCATTCAGTGTAGCAGATATACAGTATTTGTGATTTTTAAATTAAGTGTTATGTTAGGTAGTCAAATAATTATTGTTCTAAATATGCCTGACAAGACATGAAGTGACATTTCAGTGGGTATTTATAAGGCTTACAACTGTAAAAAGCATCATCTTATGCTAACAAAATATATAAATGAAACAGGACATGTAAATTAAAGGTTCTTTACACTGTATTACACATGTATATGAGCTAAGTATATTTTAGCTCACAGAGACTATAGCTGCATTCATGACGATATAATAACGAAAGTAGTTTTAAGATAACATTTAACTATTCATGTCTTTTGACTCAAAATTATGTGAATAAGTAATACATAGCAATGATAAATCTGCACCTAACAATAGCACCTTAATGAATCCCTGGCAGTCAGGTAAGATACTGTGGTCACATGGTACAAGTCGTAGCTCTCAGAAAAAAAGGAGTTAGTCAGAATTTTATAATTACCTTAATTCCTACAGTAAACTCTGTAAACGCACCACTACACACAGCTGTTCATATTTTTATCTATATATTCTGAAAAATATTACATTTTATTCCACAAAGACTAATAGATTGATGGCTTTGATCCAAAGCGACAATAAAAAAAATTATTTTCATTTCATTAAAGAATCAAAACATGCAATTTAAGTTTCCACAAACATATTAAGCAGAACAATTCTAACTATTTATCAGGAGATCTCTAAAGTCACAAAGGTAAATAAATTCTCATTTACTTAAAATGGCACCGAGCCTCTAAGCCCCCAAACAAAACACGAAGGTTGAGAAATGCATTATAGAACAGATAAGATAAAGGAAAGGTAGTGAAAGAGAGATATTGGGAAATCTGTCTCTTGTCTCCGAATGAGAAATGGAGTGAGATGGCATTTATCTCCAGTTGTGTGGGTGCTGGTCCTCATCAGATGCCTTCACACTGGCATGTGCCATAAGAGCTCACTGCGCAGCTTGCTTGAGTTTGTCCCCATAAATAAAAGATTAAGCCTCTAATCTGTAATAACTCTCTCTTCATATTTATTTCTATCACTCTCTCTCTCTCTCTCACTTCAGCAAAATGTCCCAGGTCTCTTTGCTGTCACTGAGATACTTACCAGACACATAAATGCTCCTTTTCCCAAGAATACCACCATATTTTTATTTTATTCGGTGAATACACCACTGATCTGACTGCCAAACGTGTGCTAAACTGCTTTCCCATGGTGAAGGAGAGCAAAAACAACCTTCACATTTTTTTTGACAGGATTCGAATGGTAAGTTTTAAAACCTTGCATTTACTGTTATTAATGGAGTATTTGCTGTCTTGCCTTTTTCCCTGTAGAACATAGCTCCCCTACCTTTTGGCAAAATAATTTCATAATGACTGGATAAGGACTAAAAAAAACAATAATTATAATTTATAAAATGTATATTACATGTAATATAGTAAATGAAATAATTAAATGAATAAAAAATGAATACAAACGTTTTTATCATTTACAGTATAAATTACATTATTCTTAGCAAACATTAATATTAATGATACTTGCTAGTTAAAAAGCCAAGTGTCAAATGATCAGAGATTGTCACCTTACTCTATTCAGCATAAGTGGCAGTTATTACCGAAATCGTATCCAAACTTTTGATCTTTGACACAGAAATGTATCAGATCTCTGAATCTCAACACGCCAGTCCAAAACACCTTCAGCTCACACCCAATTACTCATTTAACACAAAGGCAAACACAGTCACTTGGATCCATCAGCACCTCTGTCACTCCGGAAATGACAGCTAGAAAGACGCAAATGAGCTTCATTTTGAATCAGTGTCTCTCCTTCAGGCTCCTCGACTACTGTCAATCCTTTCATCCACACCTCCTCCATTTTCTGTGTAAGATCTAAGGACTCTTTAAGCATGTGCAGAAGGGCTGAACAATATATCGTTTTAGCATTGATATCGTAATACGTGTATCTGCAATTGATCTAAATTAATGAAATCTTTCCAAATAGAGCTATTCAAATCATCTGCTAAAATGTAATTCATATTGCAATAAATATTACAGCAAAACAAAATATTGAAATGTCATATTTTTCTAATATTGCGCAGATATAATGTGCAGTGTTCCCCCCCCCCCCCCCCAAACTATATTACTTTATTTTCTGTACATTGTAGTTTGATATATTTTACTACATTTACAATACAATTTCTGTTATTTGTAACCAATAAACTTGTTTAATTTAAAAGGATAATTCACCCAAAACTGAAAAGGATGTCATCATTTACTCAACCCAGACTTGTTCCAGTCCTGTTTGACTTTCTTTCTTCTATTGAACATGTTATGAAGAAAACTGGAAACCTTTAATCCTCGACTTCCTTAGTATTTGTTATTGCTTATATGGATGTCAATGGTTACTGGTTTTCAGCTTTCTTCAAAATCTTCTTTGATGTTAAAAAAGATTTAGTCTAAAACGTGATTCATTTTTGGTTTTAGGGTGCCATATTAGGAAAAACAAATACTATGGAAGTCAATAGTTACAGGTTTCCAACATTCTTTAAAATATATTCTTTTATATTCAATAACAGAAAAAACTGGTTTAAAACAATTCAAGGGTGAGAAAATGATGGCAGAATTTCCATCTCTTTAACAACAATATATTAACAAAATATATATTGCAGCTGATTATTTGTCTGTTACTGTAAACTTTATTGCCCCTTTTGGGGTGATTTGTTTTCAGCATAATATATTTACAATACAATATATTGTAATTATAATCATTGTAAATATTGTAATCCATTAAAATTCAGTAAATCAATAGCACAATGAAACAAATGGAAATTTAAATCTATTGGCCCTTGCCAAAGGGACCCTATACTGAGATCCTGAGGGAAGGGTTTGAAGTTAATTAAAAAGAGGATGGGATATCTCATGTAATCTAATGATTTTTCTTTAACACCTGAATTTTATTCAAATTGGATAACCCTGGCACTTTTACCCCTGATACTTTGATGCAGGTATTAAAAACCTTAGACAGTGAATTCTTCTGTTTTACTTTTAAAGCAGCAAACCAACAAATCAGTCAAAAGGTTCAAACGAATGATTCTACATAAGCCTTAAAAAAAGCAAGCATCAGAGTCCTTAACTTCGCTAATTTCCACAGACAATAAAGTTTTTATTGACCTGTGCTACATAATCTTTCAGTATTTCATTAAAATGTAATTTAATTATTCAAGACGCTGTGAGTTTCCATCTGTACATGATATGATGGCAGCTTTTCATTCTCAGCTATTCTCATGAAAAAATGCCAGTGAAGTGACTCTCAAATCAACTCTTAAAATAAGTGACAACAAAAACAACAAAGACCTGCTTGCATCAGTTTTTCATACTGTAGTAAACCAAACTGCAATATGTATTCACATACAGAACATCCAGATCTCACATCTTTATAGTCACAGACAACAGACCATATCCTGAATCGATTGGCTGTATTGCACTGCTTTTGATTGTACCAAATTCCTTGACATTCAACATTATAGGACTACATAATTTTTTTTATAACTGGATTCCACAATTCTGTCCACATTTTCTGCATCACAGAAATCATAGAGCCCTACATGTGCTTTCACTGGTAATACCGTAAATCCACGATCACTGTAAATGGAGCAGAAATGGAGTCCATCCCTAACATGACATCATAATCACTTTTAGCATGCTCTTCATGGTATCAAGTGCACGGAGCTTGAATGACAGATTGAATGATGCTACTTTCTGCAGTTGCACTATTAATTATTTACAAGTCCTATAGAAAAAAAATTGCGTTTCTGAGCTTAAAGCTGTAGAATATGACATGCATAATTGAACATGGTGTCCTACATGGAGACAGAGGAGAGGGTATGGGGCAGTGAGAGGGTCTTATGGGGCTCTGCATAAGAAAGCAGCAGAGGAGCTGGACAGGCCTAGTTTGTGCTAATGTAGTGAGACAGTGGGATCTAGCTTTATGGTTTTATAATACGGTATTACTGTTAGGCTGATGATCCCTAAAGTATTCCACTAAAGAAAAATCGGACAAGGTCAGTTAAAGAGAGCTCATGGCATTAAGAACATTTTCCAGTCGATGGCATCGTTTCTTGGGTCCTTATTTCCAGGTCAACACTGAACCATCAGTGTGTAGAGGATTTAGAAGCTCACTTTCTGAGGAATATTTAACTGTGCTTAAAACTAGATACAGTACATTCGTATAAAACCGCTTGAGGCCCAGAGACTTTTCAGAGAATGTTTCCTTCTAACCCCTTTTTTGTAACCCTAAAGTTTAGTTTAATCATTTGCTTAGATTTCTAGCATTGGAAAAACTTACTTTGCACCATTTATAAAACCCAATAATAGATGCAAATGTGTATTTGCAATACAATACCATAAAAATCAGAAAGACAAATACAATCAGAATACAAAACCAGTTTTTCCGTAATCAGTGTCATTTTAAGGTAAACCAGCATGGATGCAATGTGCAAAAACCACACACACACACATGCACGCATGCAAACACGCGCACATACACATATGCACATATGCAGTGTTGAAATATCTAATTAATTCCATGCGTGTTCAATAAAAAGGTCAGGAGAGGATTTTCTTCAATGTCAAAAACATTCAGAAGGTGCACAACAACTTTCATTTCCTGATTCGAGCTTTTATACGCAGCTGATATTAACAGGTGGAGTTTAGTGGAATTCATCACTTGTCAATCATTCTCCAGTCCTCCATTGGCCGCACCCATACATATGTCCTCTTTTTCTGCAAACTATTTGCACAACGTTAAAAGCATAAGACTTCTGTGTTTATTTTCAACACATCTCTGCTCACAGTTTAGCTGCAGAGCTCAAGTTAATTTTAGACAATCAGGCCTTTTGCATTTCTATCAGCTTCATCTACTTCTGCAAAAATTCTTCATTAGTATGCAAAGCATATCACACTCAACAGAAGAAGTTCAGTTAATATATCACCTTTAAGCAATACAAAAATAATAAAAAAAACATATTCCTTTTTCCCAACAGCAGGCACGCACACAAATGTATTAATTAATTTATTTGCTGTTTTAAATGTTATTATACAAAATATAATATAATATATAATAAAAAAATATAATATAAAGGTGGCATGGTGGCACAGTGAGTATCATTGTCACCTCACAGCAAGAAGGTCGCTGGTTCGAGCCTTGGCGTGGTCAATTGCCGTTTCTGTATGGAGTTTGCATGTTCTCCCCATGTTCGCATGGGTTTCCTCCGGGTGCTCCGGTTTCCTATAGGTGAATTAAATAAACTAAATTGGCCATAGTGTGTTTGTGTGTGTGTGTGTGTGTGTGTGTGTGTGTGTGTGTGTGTGTGTGTGTGTGTGTGTGTGTGTGTGTGTGTGTGTGTGTGGATGGATGTTTCCCAGTACTGTGTTGCAGCTGGAAGGGCATCCGCTGTGTAAAATGCTGGATAAGTTGGCGGTTAATTCAGCTGTGGTGACCCCTGATGAATAAAGGGACTAAGCTGAAGGAAAATGAATGAATGTAATGTAATGTAATGTAATGTAATGTAATGTAATGTAATATAATATAGATCAAATAAAAAAAAACTGGGATTCTCGTTTTACGAGCTACACCATTTCAGGTAATGTATGTGGTCTTTAAATCAGAATAATAAAAAAGCTTATAATAATAATAATAATAATAATAATAATAATAATGATAATGATAATAATAATAATAATAATAATAATAATAATAATAATAATAATAAT
>CAIGQW010000302.1:4730549-4743309 GCA_903798125.1 Danio choprae | reverse complement strand
ATAATAATAATAATAATAATAATAATAATAATAATAATAATAATAATAATAGTAGTAATAATAGTACAGAAATTCATAATTAATTAAATGAGCCTCAGTTCAAAAGCCATGCACAGTCAATCAATCCATCAATGCATACATAAATGCAACCAAGTCTGGTCCTTCTAATTTTACTCCCATCTCTCACTATGTAATGAATCAGCATGTGCTGTCTGTAAAGAACAAACAATTGTTTGGTTTGGAGCAGACAATTCCAATTTAAAACCTAACTGACATTTGAAAATGACGAACATTAAATCGAACATTATGCATATTAGCTCTCATCAGTGCAGCAGTCATTTATGATTGTGACTCACGTCTACAGTATGTGAGGAGTCAGAGGCGTGAGGCAGAGGCTCAGTGGGAAAGCATCAGTGGAGTTTGACAGGTGGCTGAAATGGGAGAGCTGACGTGTTCACCCCTGCAGATGCCAGCCAGATCAGAGCAGGAAGACCACGCATATGGCCTTTAACAGTCCGCATCCTTACACATTCAGACATTCGCCATGGGAGCGCTGACCACACAGCTGTGCAAAACACTTGCCCCATTTTTACCATTCATCAACCTAGGAGCAACGTCAAAATGTGCATGTGTTTAAGGTGGCTTGTATGTGACCCTTCTTTAATGGGGACACGTTATGCCCCTTTTATAAGACATACAATAAATATTTGGTTTCTATACTAGATTGTGCACTCAATGGGTTTGTCCCTTTAAATGCAAATAAACTGCTGCTTTCCAAATGAGAGAAGAGCCTTTACTTGCTTACGCATGCATACCAATGGAAAAGCACCATAAGAGTCAATGGTCACTTAGGCCATACAGCATGTTAACAAACACATTCAGGAAGTAAATTTAGACACATTCTCAAAATATGAAGTGCCATGCAACAGCATTGAAATAACCCTCACATGTGAAGCAGTCCAGCAGAAAAATATATATATAGACCAAATATATCACACTTTAACAACAATGGCACATTTTCTTCAAAATACTACATTCAACCACAATGTCCTCACATGCTTGGATGTAAGGATTGTCTTATGTTAACTGGTTTACAGATGTCTTTTTTACCTTTCCTGAGATGGTAGATCCGATTATAGAGTTGCACTTAAACACAGAAAAAGTCAGATTTTCATGATACATCCTCTTTAATCTGCCATCGGAGCATAGAGTGTGTTGGCTGGATGCTGTCACGGTGTGTGAAGCCATGTCCTGAGGTGCAGCGTCCCCTGTGACAGATCTGCCTCGATAATCTCGAGAGGAGAAAGGAAAAGGCGAGAGAGAGAAAACTGTGGGAGCAAGACCTAAATGGAGAGTACGTGAAGCACATTAGCCACCAAGCAACATTTTCAGAGGAGGGATAAAGGGAAAGAGAGAGGGTAAGCAAAAAAGCGAGCACTCTAAGCAGCCTAAATGAGTTCAGGCGTAAGGGATCATGTCATGGCTGTAGGATCCTTCCCTCAGGGCTGCGAGAAAGACTTGGAGTACTGCAGCTACACCATTCAGACAGCTCGAAATCTCGCAGTCTTTATTCTTGTATAGTCAACCAAGAGTGGGAAAATCTAAATCTGTACTTTTGACAGATTTAGTCAAACTACATCTGTTGGACTAGAGTGGGAGAGCAAATCTTGTACAACAGGCGTTGAGGTATTACAAATAGAATGATGATATCACTGCTCCATCGAGAAAAAAAAGAAAACAGAGGAAAAAGGAATTGACAGGACTCAAAATAGAGCTGGCAAGAAAACAAGGCGATGACTATGTTAATCCGGATATGTTCAAATATGCCTTTTATTTTTCCACATACACACGCAAAAACAGAAGACATCATTTTTGCCCTGTGAAAACTAAGCATTTTGAGGCACTGTAAATGTTGATGCATATTTAGTCATGAAAGACACATTGTACCCATAAAAATCTTGCCATGAAATTATAGAGTTATTAAAAACAAGGCCATGCATGCCTTGAACTTTGTGGAATGGGACCATATGGTGGAAGGAAAATAGGTATGCTCACATCCACTATTGATTTTAAAGACACATATTGTCTCATTGATTAGCCTATTTAATTAGCTGAAGCCATACCTTTACTCAAAACAGCTAAATTTGAGAGGAAAAGTTACATCACTGGATGTCAGGTTTAACATTACATCTTGATAGCATTTCACTACCATTGTCTTTGGTCTTAGTCTTGCTCTTTTTTCTTTTCTTTTTTTTTTGCATTGGGATTTGCAATGGTATTCTTCATCAAAAGTTCACCTTCAATGCAATGCAAGTTGCTTTGAATAAAAGTGTCTGTCAATAGCAAAAAATGAACTGGAATTTGCAATTTGCACATCTGTGAACCACAACCTTAATTTGATTGGCCATCTCAATAAATTTGACATTACCGAGCGATTCATTTTACATTCCTGCAAAGAACTCATTCCTCAAAAAACTCATCTGGCTTTACTTAACATCGGCATCTAACAAAATGTACCTCTACATTCATCCATATACATTTTAAACCACAATTTATTCTCTTTCACCCACACTGATCCCACTGTTTTTATTGTGTGAAAACTGAGCTTGTTCCAAGTGCGTACATTTGAAAATGTCATTTTCCCATTGTAGTGTGGACCTTGAAAATGTAGGTATTTGAATGAAGAGGACCCATTTTACCAAGTGATGCAGATTGCACCTTCAGATATTTATGGTTATGTTATTTTCATAGTGTTCATTCCTGCAAATACTACAGAAAATTGCTTCTCTGTGGTAAAACATGAGGGCAAATGCATTTTTACATCAATGGAATGGCGATTTTGAGATTGATTAGGACATATTGGTGAAATCTTTTGTCGGCAACATCATTTGGCCAGAAGAATAAAGTAAGAATTGTATTATATCTGGTCTTTTGTTATCATGTTTATGTTTCACATGAAAACTGAAATAATTCAAGCATTTTGTAAGAATAGCTTAGCAACATTTGGAAAATGTTGGTGTGGATGCCTTTTGTAATAAAATTTCAAATGCTTCCACAATAATGCAGTTGCTCCCTAAAACAAACCCTTGCCAATTATCACTATTCTACCACACTCATGGATGAAATGTAAATAATATATTGTTCATTGCATCCACTGATTCACATAGAACAGAGCTCGGTGGTTCCTTAAAACGAGCAGAAATAGAGCAAAGCTGTATGTGAGCAATCAGACCTATGACACTAAAACCGATCCCTGTCAAAGTGCTGAGTGGCACAAGTCTTGCAGACAATCACACGTGAATCAATATCTCATAACAGACTCGGGGAGTGTCATGCACTCTTTTATCCCTTAGGTAGCGCTGAACAGGGACAATGCAGAGCAGCCACAAACACACACACACACAAACATCAAATGACTGAACAGCAAATGACTGAAATGGATATGCAGAGGATTTATTCTATGTGCCATTGAAGAAAGGCCTTGCTACTGTAATTGTGCAAATGGTCTTATTAATAAAGTTAATTTAAAAAACCATGTAATTAGTGGATGTGATGTCAATATTTTTTACAGCAAAATCAACAAACGCCAACAAGCATTTTAAGTGTTTTTCCCCCTACTATTTTTTATTTATTTAAAAACATTTAAATGTAACTTAGAATTTGTTTTAATTTATTTATTTATTTATGCTAGTATATGTAATATTTCCAAAAACTATTGCAGGATATACAGCTTGAGATAAAAAAAATAAAAATTAACATGAAAAATTTCATTTCTAATGTAACCTATTCATTGATTAAAAAAACAAACAAAAAAAGGTTTTAGACAGGTTCATTTAAATTTGGAGACCACAATACATAAATGCTTTAACCTAAGAAGAGTTAAGAAATCAATATTTGGTGCAATATATATATAAACAATGTTTTTGTCTAAAATTTGCAGGCATCCATACCTAATAAATAAATCCAGAGATTTTTTTTCCATAGCTGTATGTTTATTTCAATATATATTACCATATGAAGATCTTTCTACTGCACAATTGTATTGGCACGGATATCAAGAGGCTTTAAGCTGCAACAGTATTAGGCAAGATTCACAGTGAGGCAGTGAGCTTGAGGAAAACATTATCCCAGAACTCTGATTGGCTGAATTTCAGAAGAATGGTTTGTTGAAGGTTATGTTCCTCGTTTGTCATGCCGGTCAGCTCTATTTAAAGTCACAATGTGGTATTAGTCTGAAAAGCCTAAACACCATCAAGTGACCAAGGCAACCAGCCAAAGCAACTTGATATTTGTTTGTCCAAAGATATTGAAAGGCTTCGAGTAGCCCAAAGATACTGTGAGGCCAAAGAAAAGGCATGAAAGAGAAGTGGAAGAAACAAAAAGCAATGAATAAAGTCAGTGACACTATATGTAATCATTGGTACACGGAGAAAAATAATCGACCAAATTAAAATGAAGTATAAACATCCTTAATTCAAGATGAGCAAAGATTAAATCTAATTAATTGAGATGCAAAATGATGACAGATAACTTGTTTTCAGCGCGTGTCTGATATTAGTATTTTAAACTGATTAAGATGATGAGCACAGAGAAGAGTAAGTGTGCAAAGTGAAGCATGCACACAAAAAAAAGCATTAGTCTGTGTCAGAAAACACCATTAAGACTTAACGCAGCTATTAGTTAATTGAGAGCTGTGTGAATTCAATGTCATAAACAAGTATCTCTATCTTCGTGGAATCAATAAAAGATCTATTTTCAAACAGTGCTTATAATGATCCTCTATATGACTGATTTCGACGCCCAATCCCTGTGACAGAAACTAAACCTGTGGTAATGAAGACAAAGCTTCCTCCTTCAACATTTGCCTCGAGCATAGCTGATGAACAGCTTATTGTTTTCTTATAAACATCCCATGCATCTTTTATCGCCAACGATTTAAGCCGTTCTCCTTTGAGGCGTATTTGTTACCCCCAGAAACGGAGGGAATAAAGTATCAGCAGGGGGTGAAAAAAAAATACTAATAGGCCCACGATTCAAGAATATTGCACTTCTTGGTGCGCAACTAAACAGCAAATGTAGAAACGACTTGCATTTGAACTGGAGTTCAACATTTCACAAATAGGCCTTTAGGAGTTTATAATCACTACTGGTATTTTCTAAAAGTCAACCCTCATTGCAAAAATGTCAGCCGTCAACATTTTTGATAGTAATTTCAACTCCAAACTGCAATAAGTTTTGAAAAAAGTGGTCAGATGGCTGCTAATGGCTTTTATTTCAGCAGAATCTAAAACACTGCAGTGCAATGATTCAGGATAAATAAGGTTACGATGCAAGCTAGAAAACAGAACTCGTTAAATGGACAAAGATAGTAGCAGAATGCGGGCTGTAACCACTCATTAGTTCTCATTTATTTGGCATGTAGGTTTAGAATGTAACATCATCTAAATTAAAAAAAGAGTTTAAGGTTTATTAAATGGATAGTTCACCCAAAAACATACATTTGTTGATAATTTACCCACTCTCAAGCCATCTAAGATTATACTTAACATAAAAACATAAAAAATAAAAGATTTTTAGCTGAAACTCTGTTCCCAGTGATGCATAAAATGCAAGACAATGGTAGCTATTACAATTAGGCTAATCACAATGCTATTTAAACATATCAAACAAAACAAAATACCTGTTTCATGAAAACTTTAAACAAAAGGATGACTCATAAGAAACTTCATTATTATGTGTAATCTACAATCTTAGGCTCATGGTCCAGAGTGACATCTGCTTCACATTCTTTCAAGTCAGCTCTTTTTAGAGAACTGGATGAACAAGTGTACAAGAATTGAGCCAACACCAATACAGTATGTGACTAACATACTGATGTAATCAAACAAGTAAATCAGTTATTTAAAAACTGTCTGAAATAATCAGTTAGAAAAAAGAATCGTATTTCCTCATTTGCCTGAAGAATTGATTACAGATAATTATGTTGTAAATAATTTTCAGTTTCTGTCACAGCCATCGTTTCACCTCATAGGACTCAATGTATCACCAGGAGCCACAGGTATACATCTTTTTATTGCCTGACACTGTCTGTTACTCTCAAAGTGATGGTGACCATTGACTTGCATTATATGAATCACCAAGGACTCTACTTTAAAACTATTGTACTTGAGGAAAAAAACAACTCACTCAACAGAATCTTAGTTTGTCTGAGGTTTAAATTAGGGCAAACTATCCCTTAAATATTAATATTGGAACTACCAGAAGCCATAGAAGCCATTCTGACCTTTCATATAAGACTGTGCCAAACTGAATTTGTGATGTCATATTTACATTTAAAGCTTCAATTGAGATTTCCTGAAGTCACTATGCTAAAAATATGTTTTTGTAATATAGCCCATGAAGTTTCACAAACTAATTTCGAGAGGAGCATGTGATATGATTGATCTCAGCTGGTCTCTCATCTGTAATTATTAGTAATTCAATCGGATCATTCCAAACTCACTATAAATAGCCCGACAAGCATTACTCCCTCATCTTCATTTTTTGAAGAATCCCCCCCCATCCACCTCATCTCCACCTTTCCTCTTCTACCAAGGGGGAGCTCTCGAGAACTACCTGATCTCGTACCTCCCCACATGCCCATTGACCAGGCGGGAACCCTGGGCTCAATTATCTCTGAGCTCAGGGTTCTCTCCCGGGACAGCAGCCTGCTATTATTATCAAGCAATATCTAAGTGTGAACTCTTGAAATACTAGAACTAGAGTTACTAGATCACCCCGAAGGTGTGTTTAAAAAAAAAAATGTTTTTGAAAGTTTGAAAGACATCTGAAGTAAGGTTATGTTTTCGCTATCAGAAAGTTTCTAGGCAACAGAGGCAAGTATATTCAAAGGCACAGGAAAAAGTAGCAGACACTAAAATGTATGCGGTCAATTTGACCATTATGGCAACTCAAGGTAAAAATACCCAGAACTCTCTAGGTTATATATAATTTTAATAAAATAACAAATGTTAGAATTAAATATGTACACATTTAGGAAAAGTCATGGTACTTTATGGGTTTTATTTTAACAAAGTTATTAAATTACAAAAAATTTTAAATCGTCAAAAGCACTGCCCAAGGACAGTTCTCCCAAAAATGAAAACTCACTTTTAGCACTATAAATTGGACAATTTAAGTTACAAATTAGCCCAAACCATGCAAGTTAAAACAACTCCGCACAAATATTTTGTTTCAACAAATAAAATCATACAGCTATGACATTATGAATGGCAAAACAGACATTTTGCTGGTGTACTACAGTGCAAAGCCATAAATAAACTATGCACTGTAAAAAAACAATATCCTTGGACCAAAATCATAATAATATTTTTGTAATTATAATCATAAACTGCATTTGCTGTCCTTTAACTGCCTATAACAGTCTTTTCTGTCTGGCAGTGAGGGGGAAATAAATGCAATGTTTTGACTAGAAAAATCCAACACAGATTCCAGTTCTGGCATGTTCTACATATTGACATGCTGAATCCAGCCACCACCGCATGCTTTAACCATCCTTTCCTCCACCTCTATTTATAAAACCGTGCACACTTTTCATCCCTTTCCCTGATAATTTTTCAGCGCACCCTTGTCAATTATTCACATGCTCTTCTACATATTGAACATGTTTCCCTTTCTAAGCATTAATATTTAAGGCTCCATCCCTCCTTTAGGAGATCCTAAAAAGATAAATCAAAGTGACATTTTTTTCAAACAGTCTCATAGTGAAATTAAGCTCTAATGGTACTGGAAGGGAGTGCTATTACAGCTGTCTATTACAACAGGAAACAGACAGAAGAGACAAATAAATCACCTCACTCAAACATAAACACTGAATGATTTTTATCATTTAACACTGGCAGTGACTTAATGTCAAAATCATCCTCATGAATTTTGAGAACAAATGCTGAGACAGCGTGGTAAATGGTCAATACAGTGTGGCAGATGACATGAACTAATCCTCGTAATCAGCCTGATGTTACAAAACAAAGGAAAAATCGATGGTCATTAAATGGCAGTCAGCTGGAACCAGGAATCGTGTCAGCCCGTTTCAACCAAAGCTGTTTTCAGTTAATGCTACAATTGATTCAGCAACTTCATAATCGATAACATTGAGATATGGCTTTTATACGGTCAGTTCATCGCAAAGTGTCCCCAGAATTCTCAGCAAATTTGCATTCGTGCCTAACTACCTTTTACAGGAGTTGCTAACAGATCTATTTTCAGCAGAATCAGAACTTCCAAATGCTCAACCAAACAAAAGTCCACAAGGGAAAACAGAATTACAGGACACTCAATTCACCAATGTCAATTGTGTAAACAATTATTCTAGGAAAACAAAATGGTCACTTTACCTGGAAAGTCTTCAATGAAATGTATTTTTCCAGCTGCAAAATCAAATATGGCGGGCTGTAATTAGTTTTAAGATGAGCCACAGCTGCGGGCTCTCGGATGCACATGGATCACAAATGGTTTAGTTATCTTTTTTCTCTGAGCTGTTGATAAAGGTAGGTAATTGTTGCTAGGGGACATAAAGGATTAAGATATCCTCTGTCAGACAATTGCATTGGTAATGAACTATTGTACAACTAAAGTACACTTTGATAAGGACTTGTTCAAAGACTTATGACACCTCTTGAAATTTGTGGGTTGTTTGTTACTGCAATTCCAATGGCTTCTGCTTACTATATAGACACAAATCAACATGCATGTCTTTGTTCTTGTAAAATCGGGGTTCAAAATGTAAAATAAAAACATGAAAACACATTTTTCGAAGGAACTACAAGGTAAGTCTCCTAAAGACTAACAGTAGTTGAAGAAGTGACAGCCTCCATGAAAAAAGGTAAATTAATCTGGATTAAGTAAAGAAAGTGAAATAATCTCATTGAGTAGTGAGCCTCTTACTACCTGACATTATGATCCAATATTACCAGTTGGATTCAAAGAAAGGCTCAAATTATACAGAAGTATTCATAGCACTAAAGAGAAGAAAAGGCTCTAATCCTTGAGACGAATATTCAGACACACTGCCAAATAACCTTAATATCACTCTAAACAGCCTGTCCTCTGTATTAAATCAACATGATCATTAATTGTGAAGCCATCTGCATCAAGGGATTTGATGACTACAGTATAGCCATTATAATCATACAGCAAAACCACATATGGACAACACACTTTGGTTTCAGGTAATTCTGTGAGCAGGTGCGAGCAATCAGGCATGGTGATGCATTAATCAATTCCTGTGTGCTTAGACAATTAAAATTACATTGATGTTGAGGTATAACATAAGCACATATGAACAGTTTTTTGGAGGTTCATGTCAAAAGAACAGGAAAATATTTCTCTTAAATATTTGTAAGTTGTTTAAATGTATGCAAAGTATGGCTTCATCATTAAACATTGTTTGCACCACTTCCAGCAATCCAGCATGAAGAGAGAATCAGCAAATGCAGAAATAAAAGAAACATCTGACATTCTCTAATTGACATCCTGATACATAAGCTTTTTCATGTGCTGTAGCTAGTGAATAAAGCTAAAATAAGAAAGGCTTTTTTTTCACTCCTGAAATTCTCTTTGTTTTACTTGATTCAATTTACCGCACATTTTGAAACACAGGGAGTGGTCGGAGTCACTGCTTGTCATTAGTGTCTCTGCTGCTCCCTGGCAACATCATAGACGGGACTGCATGCAGCCACAAGACTGTCATGCTTTGCCTCTGGGATGTCATTAACACTGTACCGTGCAAAAAAAAGGGCAATTTACAAAGAAAGTCAACAAAGACTGTCTGATCACCAAGACCCCTCCTTACCATAAGAACTGCAAAACCCTTGCAGAAGCAAAACCAGCAGGAATAAAAGAAGAAGTCTCAAACTTACGTGTTTTGCGGCTGACGTGGGTTCGACCAGGTGTGGTCACGTGCCTCTCAGTGGATGAGTGCTCTCTGGTCCACATTTGGGTGGAGTCATTTAGAACCGCTGGGTTGGAGGGAGAGGGGCTGGAGGTGGATGTGTGGACAGTAGACGTGGTGGTAGAGGCCACGGTGGTCGTAAAGGTGGGATTACGAGTGACAAATCGCGTAGAAGGGCTCTTCTGAGTCACCTGGCTGCCGGATGCCCCTCCACCTCTAGGGGGAATGTTAGGAGGAGTTCCAGTTCGAGTCCTGCTCCGCACCACTGTGGTGACAGTGGGGCTAACCGAGCTAACCCCTCCAATAATGGTTGTAGTAGTAGTTGTGTCAGACCCCTTGGGTACAGTGCTAGGCTTGGACAGAAAAATGGGGTCCTGACCAATACCTTTGGCATCCACCAAGTCAGTAGGCACGTAGTCACGCACAGAACCCACTACAATCCATTTCAGCAGCATCAGACTGAGCCCCAGGCCTATGAAGCCAATGAGAAGTGGAACCACACAGAGCCAGGTTTGTTGGCGAGGCCAAAGAGCACAGGTCCCACACCTTAAAATCCCACCACGTGCAGGGGCCTGGGCTTGTTCACGTCCACCGGAGCCACCTCTCCCATCGGGCTCCTCCAGTACCATAGCCCCAGAGTTGTTCAGTGTTCCCGAGCTGTCACTCATCTTGCCTGTGGTACGGTAAGGGTTAACCCCAAGGCCGGGCACTCAGCAGACATGGACAGCACAAGATGAAATGCTGGCCAGCAGTGCCAGACATTGGAAAAAAATAAATGCTCAAATGCTAAGTAAAACACAACCGCAAAAACACAGAAATAGTTACGTACACATCAAGACAGGCAAATCACATCCACACACTGCCACAAACTGATACACATACACACACTCACAATCACACAAGCGCATACACGCAGTAGAATTCCGGAGGTATAAATCTCAGCGGTTGCAGATTCTGGAAAAAGGACAGTCCTTTAGTTCAGTTCCACAAATACGTCCAAATGAGTTCCTGATCACCCCAAGACTACCAAAATGATATAGGTTTTAAATAAAGGTGCCGAGCAAAGAAGGTAGATGGAAAGGGAGGAGTGAAATCATCTGCATGTTGACTCCGAGCACCAGCCGTTGCAGCAGTACTCTCGGTCGTCAGATTATCAAATCCTTCTTTTTGCAGATGACACCACAATTAGATTTACCTTCCGATTTTGTATCTCCATTCATTCCAATATTTCAAGGTGAAGTTTAGGAAAAGTTAAACAATAGCTCATATTTCTCCTCCCAGGCTCCTTAGTTCTTGCAAATTCCTTTTTCAAGGTCTCGATCTGACTCACGGTCTTGTATTCGATCGCTGAGTCAGCTATACATATCCCAGAAAACTGGTTCCCTCACGAAAGGAGGACTCTGCAATGACCATGAAGTAATACGTCCCCTTCTCCACGACTGAAGCTCCTGCTGATTTATAGCATCCTTAAGGGAGCAAGGGACCTGCAGCACGAAACCGGTACGTGCAAGCTGAGCAATAAACCCAGCTGAAGAGGCAGTGGCAGGTGCAGAGTTGTCTAGAAGGATACCGTTGATGACCAAATCCGTTAGCAGTGCAAATCCGTCCTGAAGAGCATCTGATACGCAGACTTACCACCGTACAGCGAGCCGTTGATATCGTGCAGAACAGCGGGTGTACGCTCTGCCTCTATCTACATTCCTCCACTGAGAGAGCGCTAGCGAGAATGAGTGTGTGTGTGTGAGAGAGAGAGAGAGAGAGAGAGAGAGAGAGAGAGAGAGAGAGAGAGGAGCGGAGGGATGAGAGGAGGGAGGGTAGAAGGGAGGGAGGAGAGAGCTTGTCGAAGACGGACGGAAAGAGAAAAACAGGAGGGTTAAAAAAAGAGAGAGACAGCGTGCAGGTTTTCCATGAGACAACATTCATCCATTCCTCATCACGATTGTGTTTGTTTTGCCTGTCTGTTGCTTTATCCTAAGGATGCCATTTCTAAAGAGTCCGGACTAGCGTGTATTCCCGCTCTAATCTCCTGTGGGATTTTACCGCGGCTCAAGCCTACAAAACTGCAGCCAGACATACACAGACAGCCTTCTACTCTCCTCTACTGCTGATGCCAGAAAAGAGAGAGACAGACAGAGAAACAGAGAGCGAAAGAGAGAGAGGGAGAGAGAGAGAAGGGAGGCACTGCACCTGCTCTCTTCACAAGAACATTCCCCACCCCTTTAGAGACAGAAACAGAGATGGGGAGGGAGAGAAACGAGGAAAGATAAGTTGAGAAACCATTCACAGCAGGAAGAGATAGAAAATGAGAGAAGCAGAGGGCAAAAGAGAGAAAGACAAGATACAGGAAAGGAATGAAGAGATCCATGTCAGTGCTCTGCGGTATTAGCAGAAAAAGAGATTACTGACTGCTGTAAACAAAGTGAGCCTCAGCATCTATCCTACGGAACCGTCAATCATTCTTTCCAACCAAACCTGTAAATGGATGGGAAGAGTTAGGAGTTGTGTGCAGTGGCTAATGGGTGGTACTTTTTTTAAATAGACTGTAGTGCAACATTAAAGAGCTGTAATTAAAGGGAATGGATAACACTTTAATTCTCAAAGACAGGAGATGCTGGTTTGTTTCCTGCTGGTTCTAACGTCAGGTGTACCTACTTTTTTTTTTTTTTTTGCTATTTGTTATGTGTTTTCTTTTGCTGTCTGATATGACAGCCCTCTTGGACTAATACTGACACCTAGAGGGCATAAATGCAGAATCAGAAATTATGCATAACTAATGTTAATAGAGAAGTAACAATTAACCGGCAGAAAAAA
>CAIGQW010000302.1:4709250-4725549 GCA_903798125.1 Danio choprae | reverse complement strand
ATATATATATATATATATATATATATATATACACACTTCTCTCAAAAGATACTAAGACGATGTACAAGAAGCATATAAATTATTTACATTTGAACAAAAACTGGCATGTCCAAAATTATTCATACCCTATTCAAAACACTTCCCAAAACATTGAAGCTTTCATCTTTTTTACACCAAATGAAGGCCAAGCGGGATTTTGTGTGCCTTCTCTGGAGAAGTGGTGTCCTCCTTGGTCTGCATCCGTGGAACCCAGTGGAGTGCAGTTTCTGCCTTGAGATATAGCCACCAGCAGAGCCCAGATTCATAAGGATGGCCTTGGTGGTGATTCTTGGATTCTTTTTTTTTTACCTCTCTCAATATCCTCCAGGGCAGCACAGGTGTCACTTTTGGTTTCCGACCACTATCTTAGAGATTTTTCACATTGCGGATTGTCTTGTATTTTGTAATAATACTTTGCACTGTAGCCATTGGAATTTCAAAACATTTAGATATGGCCATATAACCCTTTAATGACTTATGAGCAGGCACAGGTTCTTACTGATCTCCTTTGTCTTACCCATAACTGTCCACAAACCAACAGCTGAGAGCTTCTGTTTTTCACCTGTAGAGTTGATTAAAACAGCAGTTCCCAATGAATCGGGGTAATTAGGATGGTTTAGAACAGCTTGGACAGTATAGAACTGGATTTTACCATAGAATGTGACAGTTTGCAAAGGTTGAATAATTTTGGACGTGTGTGTGTGTTTGTGTGTTATTTTATTATTATAATAATACTTATTTGTGATTGATAATAATCAACCGTAAGGTTTTAATCAACATGAGGGTAAGCAAACGGGATGACATTCACTTACACTAATATTTACAGTAGAATCATTCCCAACATCTTCCTTTACCAATTTTGCTGTTGCAGCAGATCTGATCAATATATCATGCCATGACACCAAGACTAAAAGCTCATTAAACATCACTACAGTAACCTCTTCAGGGGTAGTAAGCGTAAACAAAAGGATAAGCAGATAATACAGACAGAGAAATCACGAATCCATGTGTCTTTGGGCTAGGAGAGTTCCCTGGTGGTACTGGTATCCATACATCGAAGAGACACTCAGCTGTCCAGATGAGTGAGGGTTTGTGTTACGGTGCAGGTGATTAGGCTGAGAATGAATGTGAAGGGGTCACAGATGGAAGATCACACGGTGAAGATGAAGGATTAGAGTGAGTCGACGAAGCTTTAAAAAGGTCATTCATCCAATGTTGTGACATTTTCTTCTACAGAATGACAAAACATTATAAAGGTGGCCGAGGCAGAGACAGGGATCGGTCAGAGAAATAATTAAGGAAAGAAGAAAAGAAAACAACAATGTGATGCAAGTGAAGCCGGTCAGAAGGTAAATGCATGATGAATCAGACCAAATGAAACAAGTCAACAAAAGGTCATGAACTAAATATATAAAGCAAATCAGGTTCTTTTGTGGACAAGACTAGCCTTCAGGGTCATACGAACAGACAACCAAACACACTTCTCTATCCAGAGCAGTGACAGAAATTGACAGGCTGTAAATGAGCAAAGTCGTTTCATCAGGGAGATTTTAAAACAATGGGCCCCAAGGGACAAGGTCCTAATGACTGGAGAACTCCCACAGTGACTAGGACAGGTGAATGATGGGCATGCACAGTAAAAGAGACCGTAGCTGCCATGGAGGGAATTTGTTGGGTTTCCACTAAATCAATAAAACTATGTAATGGTGAACCAAAAACACCAGCAAAACTAGAAGTCAGTGGGACAGTGATGAGGTCCCTTTAAGACACGGTGGAAGGATCATCTGTGTCAAACACAATCTTTTGTTCAACCCAGCAGTGATTATATGAAGCTCAATTTGTGCTGGTTGTTTGGTTTGTATTTCTGTCAGATTAGGAAAGGTTCAACACTACAGAAACAAACAAAATATTCGTCATCACACACTTACCTTCAACTTCAAAAATATTCTCATGCGTTGCACCGGAACATGAAAAAATTGTGTGGGCAAGCTATTTAAATCTCATTGGACTGAAACGCTACTCCTTATGAATGTGAAATATCAAAAAGTGAAAAATGTATTATGAAAGTTTGGAACCAGAAATAATTCCTCAAGTTACATAAGTGAAAATAGACAAATAAAATTATAAGGTACTGCATGTGCACCATTTATTAAAAATGACACATCACTTACCGTTTATTTCTATTTATTTTATCACTTTTTTCTAATTATGGATCGCAAGTAAATTTCATCCAAGTATTTTAATCAAGTATTTTGATCCAAGGATGTTTGCTTGAAAACTAAAATACTGAGGAAGACTTTTTTTCCCAGTGCATACAACATTTAATGCCATGACTTTATGAATTTAATACATTTAAGACCTTTTTAAGGCATAAATTGATGATGCACAAATTAATACATTTTAAAACCCACAGAAAGCCTATTTATAATCATCTAAAACAAGTATACTTCTAAAAAGTGATAAACAATTGTGCACCCATGCCACACAAATGACTGCAACAGAAACCAAAGCATACCATATGCCCATCTCAACCAGACCAACCAAACCAAATCGGTTCTATAGTCTACCTTTCTTTAAACTACACATCACCATTACCTTACCACTGCTTTACTATAGTAACAGTAAATAAATGACATATCACAGAAATATTACATTTAATAAGAAGCTGTCATGCATCAGCCTGCCAACAAAATGCTACAGGCTATTTAAAAAAAAAAGCTCTTTAATTTGCCCTGCACAAACTTCATGATTCAATCAGAAATGTCAACAACACTGAGGGAAACTAAGATCTCCAAGCAGCTTCACGGTGACTTTAAAAACATGTACTGCATGTTAAGTTGTGCATGCGTGTATCCTCACCTGAGGTGTGCACTGGTATGAGCAGTACAGCAGGAAGCTTCCCAAATTTCTTCAATCTTGTATCAATCATCAAGGACATGTTGTCCAAAGTACCAGGCTTCACATGATGACAGAGGGGATAACTCAATGTTCTTTCACTCCCACTGAGACGGCAACACTGTCAAGAATAAGCAGTTTTTATAACAACATATTACCACACAGAGAGATACTTTGATTCTCCTCTGATAAGAAAGCAGATACAGTACCGATCCTAAAAGAAACATTAGTTATATAAATGAGAAAAATGATTCAATGGACAGATGAAAAATGAAAATTATGTCATCCTTTACTCACCCTGCAACTGATCCAACCTATTTTGGGCTTAGTTTTTTCTGCTGAACACAAAAAAATGGCATTTTGAAGAATGTTATTCGTAGTAGGAAAAACAATGGCAACTGGTTTTCAACATTCTTCAGAATACCTTCTTTTGTGTTCAACAGAAGAACAAAAATTTATAATGAACGACTATTATCACTACTACTACTAAAACTACTACTACTAATAATAATAATAATACAATTTTGAATAAAAAGGGGGCCTCACAGTGGCGCAGTGGGTAGCACGTTCGCCTCACAGCAAGAAGTCGCTGGTTCGAGCCTCAGCTGGGTCAGTTGGCGTTTCTGTGAGGAGTTTGCATGTTCTCCCTGTGTTGGCGTGGGTTTCCTCCGGGTGCTCCGGTTTCCCCCACAAGTCCAAACACATGCGGTACAGGTGAATTGGGTAGACTAAATTGTCCGTAGTGTATGAGTGTGAATGAGTGTGTATGGATGTTTCCCAGAGATGGGTTGCAGCTGGAAGGGCATCCGCTGCGTAAAAACATATGCTGGATAAGTTGGCAGTTCATTCCGCTGTGGCGACCCCAGATTAATAAAGGGACTAAGCCGAAATGAAAATGAATGAATGAATGAATGAATAAAAAGGTGAACTCATGAACTTGTGGTGGCTTACAAGCTATCTTTTTGGCATGTTCATAAAGGTTTTCTGTTAAGCAGTAAAATGCACAAATCTGTGCAATAGATGTTGTCTCAATTCAGTGAGCAGAAACCGAAAATGGAAAAACACACTTTGCCCTAAAACATTTTTGTATGCAGGTTGAACCAATCTATACCTATAAGACATCCCCATCTGTCCATGTTGTTCAACGCAGGGAACGCAGACGTGTGTTAATCAGTCTGGACTAAATTAAAGTCACATTTGCTAAGGACACGGGGCACTGATGAGACATTAAACAGGCTTGTTTAATTTACAGTTTAGGTGGTGTTCATATGATTCCCACTGAGGGTCAAAATAAAATCAATGAACTTCAAAGATAATCAATCATTGTCTACCTTTGCAGCCCCTGTAACCTCTCAGCACACATTCCCATGCTTTCACTGTCTCACACACACACAGAACATTATAGATAGCACCAGTGAAAATTGTTCTTTTAATTCCCTACATTCCTTCAACTGTTTCATTCAGACAACCCTCTTAAAACCTTACATTTTGTGCTAAATAACTCCTTATAGCTATATTTAACCCCAAAATTTAAATGACATTTATTCATCCTCAACTTACAAGCAAAAGAAAATATTTTCAAGAATTTTGGAAACCGGTTGCCACTGAATTCTATAGGGTTTATATCCATACTATGGATATCAATACAAGTTACAACCTTTCTTCAAATTATCTTATTTTGTGTTCATCAGGGGGGGAAAAGAAACAAACTAGTTTAGAATCATCTGAGGGTGAGAAATTATGATTTCCCTTTAATCTGTTTAGCTGTGCCTTTACTGAATGAGCACTGCATGTGCTACGTCAGTACGTTTTCTTTTTCATTAATTTAAAACCCGTTTTAACACATTTTAATCTGTTTTTTTTTTCTCTTTGAACATTTCTCCTTTTCAAATATTTGTTATTTTATGTTTTTATTTCTTATACTTGTTTCTCGTATTCTTGTTTATGTGAAGCAGTTTGAATTACCATTGTGTATGAAATGTGCTATATAATAAAAGATTTCATAGCATTTCATCTAAACATAATGCAAAATCAATTGATACGTTATGAAAATTAAACTAGGCAACACGTGGCACTTTAAAATGTCAAGAAAACATGCTAAACCCCTCTTTACCTGTAGCAAGTTGGGAGTCGTTCAAAAGATAAAAAATCTTCTCTGGCAAAGGACTTGTGGATGTTACTGCGTACTGTACAATTACGCGACACGTTGTTGAGACACGCCACATGGTTATATACTTCAGTCAAGCGTAAGTTGGAATACTTCCAACTCTTCGGATATTCATGAATGAACTGAATCGGTTCGTTTTAAAACGCGGTTGAACGGCTATTCATTACAAAAGAGTCGACTCAAATAATGATTCACTCGTGATATAGTGCCCCGCGTGACACAGTATGCTACAAAAATATAAATTTAGTTGCTATTTAGAAGTTATTTAGTAGTAGTAGTAGTAGTAGTAGTAGTAGTAGTAGTAGTAGTAGTAATAATACGGTGGCGGTGGGTAGTGCAGTCGCCTCACAGCAAGAAGGTCGCTGGTTCGAGCCTCGGCTGGGTCAGTTGGCATTTCTGTGTGGAGTTTGCATGTCCTCCCCGTGTTCGCGTGGGCTTCCTCCGGGTGCTCCAGTTTCCCCCACAAGTCCAAAGACATGCGCTGTAGGTGAATTGGGTAATGTAGAGAATGTGTGTGTGAATGAGAGTGTTTGGGTGTTTCCCAGTGATGGGTTGCAGCTGGAAGAGCATCCGCTGTGTAAACATATGCTGGATAAGTTGGTTCATTCTGCTGTGGTGACCCCTGATTACTAAAGGGACTAAGCCGAAAAGAAAATTAAATAAATATAACTGGTAAAAAAAAACTGGGCAAATCTCTATTTAAAAACATATTGGAAAAAATTTACATTAGTTACAAACAAGGCAAGATACTCAAGGCCAGAGCATTGTTAATGTATGTGGTTAATTTATGCGCACACCAATAATATTTCAAATGTCTTCATCATGCATTTGTATTTACACAAACAAGGCTTGTGAAGCCAGTGAATTCCTTATGAAAATAAACCAAGATTTTACTACAAGATCTTTTTTTTTATAGGTAAAACATGGTCAATTTTTCTTAAGGTATTTTATTGCTTGATGTGACCGGTCCTCACTTTACTCTGTGTTGTGTTTAGGCGAAAGGAATCAGGCATATGGGAGTTACTCAACCCGCTTTTTATTCTGCATGAATAAAATAAACAAATCACATCAAGCTGAGTCTGTGGCCTTCTTTAAGACTCGTCATCAACCTATCAGTGAAAGGGATCATTTTCACCACAAAACTTGCACACTCATGCATATGAACTCTTCCGAAAATACATGCTTCATATCATTTACAAAACCTCTCATACATGTTTAAAGGACAGAGAAATACATTTTAGAACGAAATTACATGTATTATTATGAAAAACAAAACTCATATGATACTTCTTAACCGGAGCTTCAGTACAAGTGAAAATTATTTGATGATTACAAGGAGAAGAGTTTTGAGTGAAATTAATATATATATATAACACCTGTTACGTTGACAATGCAAGCTGGTGTTTTATCAGAATGCTTTCAATTATTTTTGTGATAATAAAACCTCTAGTTTAGCACAAACACTCTAACCATTCGATGAATGGGAAGTCTTGCAAATCCACAGACAAGTAGCTTTACTTAAACAAAACAAGGTGGTTAAGGTAATGGCTTCACCAGTCCTTCATGTAAACAACAAATGCACAATGAAGACATTTTACGTATTATTAATCAATACAACACCACTCCAGGCAATGGGCTGACTATTATTCAGTTCATGACTACACACACAGGCTTTTATCATGTCAGACACATTCATCCATGAGTGCTCTCATCCCCATTTATCCATGTACACGGGACAAACACAAATAAACTGACATTTGTGCCAATGTAGAGAGATGCATATCATTGTGCCACATGGATATAAATGCCAACCATCTCCTCATTATTATGTATTAATATGCTCTCCTTTAATCTATTTAAGTCTTTCTCTCTTAACTCTCAGTCTTTAATACAGATCTTGTTTTATGCCATTTCTTAGAAAAAGCTTTAAAGTGGCACATAGAGGCATTCTGGGTGTACATTGTGAAACACTTAGATTTCTTTTCTTTTATTCTCTTGGGCAATCTGTTAAAAAAAAGAGAGAGAAGAGAAAAAAAGGTTATATTTTCAGCTAATAAATGCTAACTATAAGTAATAAATGATAAGTACGACTTACCAGTTTGAGGGAAGCATTTTCTACAGGATTGTATGGCTCCAGTACAGAATGTTCTTGCCAACAGAGAGAATACAGGCCACAGATGTGTTTATGCATAAGGTGAATGACGTGTTTCACGCATAAAAAGGATAAATAGAATGAATGCCAGAAAAAAATCTCAAGGCTGGCAAGTCATAAATCAGATTCATCAGTATCTGGAATGTGCTTCCAATAGGCTTTTTGTGTCGAGAAAGTTCATATGTGAATGTCACTATGAATGAGACTTACAGAAATTGTAGAAAACTGTAGATTGTGAAATTGTAGAAAAACACAAAGCGCTGGAATAACGGAGTTGTTCTGCATTATGGATGTTGAAATGTTTACGCAGGAAAATAGATAGGTAGGTAGGTAGTGTATGTATTTATTGAATGTCTATTTGTTTTATGTACCAGCCTACTATTTTATTTACTGTTTATGCAATGACAGACAAACGGACGGACAGAGAGACTGTAAGACAGATAGATAGATGAAACATAGATAGATGAAACAGACGAGTCCATAAATTTTAATCTCGATTGTGTTTATTTTCATTTGTTTGCTGGCTTGTTTTGGCATGGGAAGAAAACAGATTTGGAGTACAATTCGGCGCCGAGCAAAAGTTCACATCCCTCTGTGAAGCTGTTCAAATATGAATGAGCTTTTAAATATTTCCATTCCGGCTGTCCAAATCTGGGCTTTTGCCATCAAATATCGTTCCATTTTCTCTTGAACTCACTCATTCAGTCAGTCACTTACGTGCTCGCTTCACTCTTTCAGTCGCTAGCTTGCTCACTCATTGGCTTTACCGACTTGCCTGCTCTTTCATTTACTCACCCTGCTGAAAATAATGAGAATCTCCTCACTGTTGCTGTCCCCTGCTAAGTGTGCCGAGGATACACAGCAGCAGCATCACCTGCAGATCTGCTTATTAACTAGTGTGTGGAAGACTCTCACAGAATGTGCATACACCCAGTGTCCAGCAATGATAACTAGCATGAGGAGATGGTGTGCGTGCAGGTCAGGAAGAAAGCAGTCCTTGGTTATGAGTTTATTTGATTCAATATGTTATAATTACATCTGAGAAGTTATGTTTTTTGCCCATCAACAGCTCAATAGCATGTTAGCCATGGCAATGACTATATAATCACTTAACATGATCATGGAAGACTGAATGGCTAATTGAAAATACATTACTTGCAAATCATTTTTTTAAATATAAAAAAGCTTGTCTTTTTGAGCAATATACAGTGCACTAATTAGAAGGTCAAGTGTCCTGCTCTCAGATACAGTTGTCACTATGATAGAGTAGAACTGCGATTTCAGCAGCTCTTCACTTTCTGGGTGAACTCACAACCTTTAAATTAACAGACCAGATTTTCATCCATGTGTCTGCCACTACCACAGCATGCTTGGGGGAATGAGAATGAGATGTGAGAGGAATATTATAATATACTTACAAAATTTAGCATGGGGTTTTAATGGACTCCGTTGGTGGTTCTAAATAAAGACCAAAGTTGGGTGACGCGGTGGCGCAGTGGGTAGCACAATCGCCTCACAGCAAGAAGGTCGCTGGTTCGAGTCTTGGCTGGGTCAGTTGGCATTTCTGTGTGGAGTTTGCACGTTCTCCCAGTGTTCACGCACAAATCAAAAGACATGCGCTATAGGTGAATTGGGTAAGCTAAATTGTCCGTAGTGTATGTGTGTGAATGAGTGTGTATGGATGTTTCCCAGTGATGGGAAGCGCTGCGTAAAACATATGCTGGATAAGTTGGCGGTTCATTCCGCTGTGGCGACCCCAGATTAATAAAGGGACTAAGCCGAAAAGAAAATGAATGAATGAAGACCAAAGTTCATCCAAAACAGAATTGAAATACAGTTTGTTCCCAAACCACATGACTTTCATTCTTACACTGTGGCACACAAAAGACGATATTTTGCAGAGCCCAAATTTACTGTAACTGTGTCAAACTATCTTTCATTCAATGGAGAAAAAGGACATATTAAAAAAAAAATACTTCTTTTTGTTCCACAGAAGAAAGTCAGTCATGCAGATGAAATGACAGTGAGTTAATGATGACAATTAAAACTTTTGGTTTCAAATGATGTTTTTATATTTTCTTACAGATTAAGTATTCATTGTGTTACTAGTGTCACCTAGCAGAATTACAAAAAAATGAAGTATATTTTTGAACAGCAATTTCAAATGCCCCTTACACTCCCCATGTTTATTTCTATGAAGACGGAGCTTGCAGTAAAAAAAAACATCCACAAAAACTAGCTTACATGTTGAGAAAGAAATCTTGATTGAAATCCACACATTTCATATTGTAAAATCATTGCTTTTCTGTCTCTGTGTAATTGGCAGTAATTAACCATAATGGCCTTGTGCAGCTCTGCCTACCTGCTACAGTAGCCACACCCCAAACTCCTGCTATTGGTCGAGCTGGAAAGTTATTGGCAGACTCAATGTTTACACTTTTGTTGGAGATAAAACCACTAATGACATACACAAAGTTAATAAATAATAAGCTGGGAAGAGATACACAAATTAAGTTAATTATGCTGGATTAATTATGAAGCATTATGAATCATGTTGGGCGACACGGTGGCTCAGTGGTTAGCACTGTCGCCTCACAGCAAGAAGGTCGCTGAAGAAGGACCGGCTGGTTCAGTTGGCGTTTCTGTGTGGAGTTTGCATGTTCTCCCCGTGTTCGCATGGGTTACCTCCGGGTGCTCCGGTTTCTCCCACAGTCCAAAGACATGCGTTATAGGTGAATTGAATAAACTAAAATGGCCGTAGTGTATGTGTGTGAATGAGTGTTAATGGATGTTTTCCAGTACTGAGTTGCAGCTGGAAGGGCATCCGCTGTGTAAAACGTGAGCTGGATAAGTTGGCGGTTCATTCCGCTGTGGCAATCCCTGATGAATAAAGGGACTAAGCCGAAGGAAAATGAATGAATCATTATTTAAGAAATAGTTCATCCAAAACAATTCATATTTGCTCTAAATTTACTTGACCATCAGAACACCCAATATAGACTTTATATTGTTTTGCAACCAGTTATTTTGTTCCAAAGACCTTAATATATAATCAAGTGCAGACAGTATTAATTTAGTTTGATTTATTTTTTTCATCAATATGCTGGCAACTATTGACTTACATTTTATGAATCACCAAGGACCAGTTTCATCTTAAAAACTTATTTAATGGTCTGTTGGAGAAAAAAAAAGTGACCTACAGTACATCTTATAAAGCCTGATGTTGATAAAAATAACAGCAAATGTAAATTTGTGCATTAAAAAAAAAACGCTTAATGAATAATGGTCACAAACCGCTTCCACAGAACTGACATCCTGTAAAACAAGGACGAGTCACGGCTTTTAGAACAAGAAAATGGTCAAAAGAGACAGAATTGTGTTTAAGAGTGATACTAGAACCTTTAGTATCCATAGCAGGTGAGGCAAAACAAGTACCATCCAGATGTGGAAACGGAAGTGGTAGCATTTCTTATAATGGTTGATCCAAAACTGTCACGTCTGTCTAATGCTGGATGATTGAAAGATGGTTGAGAATCACTGTTAAGTGATCTCAACTCACCGGGGTTCTCTGGCTGTTTGACTTAACAGCAGTTGTTCCTCTACTATTGATTTGCAGACAGAAGCCACGGTTTGCATCTGAATCTACCAATGGAGCTGTGAGTGAGAGAGTGCTTCTCTTCTGATCCAAACTAGCACTGCTCCTCAGGGAGTTAACATTTCTCTTTCAACTGTTCCAACAGTCTGTCTCTTGTTGTGTGTGTGTGTGTGTGTGTGTGTGTGTGTGTGTGTGTGTGTGTGTGTGTGTGTGTGTGTGTGTGTGTGTGTGTGTGTGTGTGTGTGTGTGTGTGTGTGTGTGTGCTTGTTTGTGTACGCATGTCCCTTAACCAAGTGTTGGTTCTGACTCGGGGAGCTGGAATTGAACTCTAATCTCCCTTGATGATGGTATACCACTTTAAATTATTTATAGCAAACTCCCCACACCAAATTCTCATTTGCCATTTTTTTTTGTCCAGCTACTTGAGAGCAAGGACATCAGAGGAACAGTCCCTGCAGGAGAGCTCTCTGTCTCTCAGCTCAACTCAAATGGGCAGAAGGGAAATGCTGATATCCCTCAACTGTTTCTTTAAGACACTTTGGCATTGAATCTGCTGGTTAAAAAAAAAGGCAGGGAGAGAGAAATGATGCACCTAACAACACATTTAAATAAGCACGAGGATGGCTGCTGGCCACTCAATAGATAAAATATTTAGATTCCGTTGAACAATCTTTGTTAGGTCCAATCTTTGTTCAGAGGAAGATAATAACATCATGTTGAACTTGTTTTCTAATTTCAACATCATCTTATCTTGTGGTAAGCTGTTGAATTCCCTCTCACTGCGGTTTATTTATTAAATTTTTTTGTAATTAGATGTGCCAAATTTATATACCGGTACATGCACACATACTTGCTGACTGTAAGCTTTTTCTAGAGATGTTCAGAAAGGTCAGTGTGCTGATGGTAGCTATTGAAGGGAGGTGGATTTACGTACATTGCGTGACTAGCATTATTGTTGATATGTGTATATTACAAAACAACAATTTATGGTTGTTTATGATAATATTCATATCCTGTATTCTCTCTATATTGAACAAAAATTGCAATAATAAATTGTTCACAAAAAAAGAAAGAAAAGGAAAAAAGCAATCTTTGTGGGGATTGAAATTTTGTGATATTATACGCACACACGCACACATATTAGGCATATTTCATATTAAGAACCAACAATAAAGTTTTTCCACAAGGTCAAAATGTAGTAGTATTGCTACACTTGTGAGGACATTTGATCCCCACAACTTTTGGAATAAAAAAAGGTACACACACACATAATAGCAAATGTTAGTAGCTAAATACCATGTAAATAATGTCAACATACATTATTTTTTTTACCTCAGAAAAGCCATTAAATGTCTATGAACTACAGAAGAGCATTTCACTGAATATTAAATTACATGATAACATTTGAACATGAACAAACAGCAAATACTTTTTTGAAGGATGTATTCATGTTTGTTAACTAACAAGCATAGTGTTTAATTTTAATAATGCATTAGTAAATGTTAAACGAATAATACATGCCGTACAGGAACTGTTCATTGTTTGCTCATGTTAGTAAATACTGTACATTAACTTATATTAACTACACATTCTGTATACAGATTTATTTATTCAAAGTTAGGCTATGTTCTGTTTTGTTTATCTTCTGTCTGCTAGAATATTACTAATTTTATGCACATGTGTGTTAATATGTGTATGCACGCACGCACGCACGCACACACACACACACACACATATGTTTCTTATTGTGTGCATTGAGTCCCTGATGTAGTTATGTAGTTTCAAAATGTTACATTATATCAATTTAAGGTATATTTAGAACATATAAAAAGAATGTGTAATTAATGTGAGAGTCATCATGAGTTAACTTATGGCTGTCATGTGATTAATCGTGATTAAAAATTATAATTGATTGACAATATGAACACTGAGACAATATGAACACTGTCTAAGCTCTTCAGTTTTCCAGCAAGAATCAGTTATTGTCTTTTGCCTCTATCTTCATGGCTATATCCACAGAACCATTTTGAAAGCAGCTTTGAAAGACCATTTGCGTCAAAACCCCTCAAAGACTTGCCTTTAGCGCAGACACACAGGGGAGCCTTTGGCATCCTCCCCTTTCACTCCACAGACATTTCTAGGGCCAGTCACCCCTCTGTCCCTTATCCAATGAATGTGAATGGCACAATGAAGATGATAAAACATCACTTCTAGTCTTTTCTTCTCTCTCTTTCCCCCTCTCTCATCAGAAACATCACAGTGGGTTCTTCATGCTTCCTCAACATGGTTTATGTATTATTTAGTGTATCTGCACTGTTTAAAGTGTGGCCCCTGTGGCATGAGCAATGGAGGGCAAAAGACACGTCTACCTTAACGCCCAACACCACAGAAATGAGGCTGATGAAAGGTGAGGCAGGATATCTGTCCTCCATTTCATACTTTCTATCTATAAATGTATACATATCTGTAAGGCCTGAATAACCTTCAAAATAAAACCTTTAAAATCTGCAGTTATAGTCTGTCTACAATACATTTCTTTATATATATCTGTCTGTACCAACCCTCCCAACCCACCGAACTGTCTGTCTGTCTGTCTGTCTATCTATCTATTTGTTTTTCTACCTATAGTACTCTCTCAATATATTTATATACATATATGTATTGAGATAGATAGATGGTGAATGTGCTGTATGCTAATTAATCAAATAACTACTTGGAGTTTCTTCTAAGGGATCTCTGTCCCTCTTTCATGATGTCACAAACTGACTGTCGGTCTCTAATAAGAACAGAAGTGCATTTGTATTACAGTCTGTCCACTAAGAAAATCATCTGCAGTTCAAAGGCAGATGGCAGACAGATGGAAAGCATTCTCCAGGAATAATAATCACAAGGCATGTCCTGATTTCACAGCGTCAGCATTTCCACACCCTAAAATGGTATACGAGTACTAAACTCGAGAACTAAAGACATCTAACGTCCTCGCTACATTACCTATTATTATTATATATATTTTTAGCTAGATTTCAAAAAGGGTGACGATGAGTTGTTTGTTAGCTTATTCTGATTGATTTGGATATAGCATTGATTGTTCTTATTATGCTATACATTAAATAACATAAAATATTTATCATTACTAAAGGCAGTAAAGATTCTGAGATGTAGAGCCTGATGTACCTGACAATACTGTGGGTGTTTCTTTGAACTAAAGATACCACCTTCAAATGTGTTTGTATCTGTACTCTGCCCCTGGTCTTTCTGTTTCTCATTGCTTTCATCTGAACAACTGAAGGCGAAAAATTCCTGAAAAAAATGGAAGAGATGACAGAACAAAATGAGCACGAGAGAATCACATTCTCCCTGAGGAAATTTCTATGTATCAGCATGTCAGTCAGAACAACCAGACTACATTTATTATTCTGACTAGAGATTTATATTTTCTCTCTGTATTTAACTTGCATTCTGTTTTATTTTATGCATTTGTGTTTAATGCATCATTTTAATTTTCTTTACCACACTGAAGAGCCACTTTATGGTAGAAAATTGTAGTTCTAATCAAAATCAAAAGCATCCCTAACATTATTTTGTGTGTCTGTTAAATACATTAAAGGTAGTGTGCAAATTATTGATTTACTATGGGGGGAGGTCTGCTTTTTTTCAGTAGTTTGTGTAAAATATACAGTATGCATGCTTCAGTGATTCAGTGAACCAAATTCATGTATTTAATTCAATTACATCTCTTTGAAAAATCAAACTCTTAATAATAACAAACTCTGGATAATGAGCAGATTCTGACCTACAGTACCCTCCGATGGGCTTATTTAACAAACATGACTCTTAAGATGACCTGTTTCTGATATAAAACTGTGATAAGATTCCATTTCTGGATGATCATGAAAGAGTGTTACTGTGCAAGCATATAGGTATATATTACAATACACACTACAAGTCTATTTTGACAATCCGTTTTGGACACCTATTTTACAAGAAAAATGTCTTCAGAATAATACAGTGTCTACTGGTCAGCTAGATCCGCTGGTTGTTATTCCACATTGTCTGCTGGTGCAATCATTTATTCGCAATGGTATGGTCAAACTGTTTTCTATTATTAAAAGAGCAGATCTCTCTCCAGATTTTTGAAGCAAGAGGTGATTTTGGACTGACAATTTTGGTGCAGAATTAAGAGGTATTGCCACTTCACACTTGGCTAAAGGAACCATTCTAGGAGAGGAAATGATCCAGGTCCTCAAACTAGCTAGGTGTGAAAGCACCATGAGGGTTGAAGTAATTGGTTTTACTTTAGTTCACCCAAATATGAAAACTATATTATTAATTACACCCTCATGTCATTGCAAAATTCTAGAGACCTCCATTCATCTTACACAGATTAAGATGTTTTAGGTGAAATTTGTGAGCTCTCTTATGCTCCATAGACAGTTACCTTCCCGACTAGTTCCAAAAATTATCCTCAAAACAGACCATATGTCTTCAGTGGTTCACTAGGAAGAATTGTTAGTATACTACATACACCATATGATTGGCTCTGCCAATATTTGCATTCTAATTTTTTCTAGTTCATGTACTGCTTTAGACATTATGAAAATTAGTGCTCTTTTTAGTAAATCTGGCCCTTAAAACGAACAGGCCTTTATTCCAGCAAAACAACAGCTTTAGTGTTTATTCATTCATTCATTTTCTTTTCAGCTTAGTCCCTTTATTAATCTGGGGTCGCCACAGCGGAATGAACCGCTAACTTATCCAGCATATGTTTTATGCAGCGGATGCCCTTCCAGCTGCAACCCATCACTGGGAAACATCCATACACTCATTCACACATTCACACACATACATTGCGGACAATTTAGCTTACCCAATTCACCTATATCACGTTTTTGGATTTGTGGGGGAAACCGGAGCACCCGGAGGAAACCCACGCAAACACAGGGAGAACATGCAAACTCCACACAGAAATGCCAACTGACCCAGCCGGGGCTCGAACCAGTGACCTTCTTGCTGTGAGGCAATTGTGCTACCCACTGTGCCACCGTGCTGCCCAGCTTTAATGTTATTTTTTGCAAAAATTACAACATTTTTGTTTTTAATTTCAGATTTCAACAATATTGTAAACACTGCACAGCTCCGCTGACTATGAGATGGAACAAAATGGAGGCAGGCAAGTATGACATCACCAATAGCTTACTGTTAACCTCCAGTGGGTGAGAGCAGCTCAACAAGCACCTCAAACATCCCTGCTTACTCACTCGCAAACACGCACACACAAACGCATCCAGTGGCATCCTAGTTAGCAGGTGTCTTGGTTAGGGTGGAGAAAAACATTCAAGCACACACCCACATGCCTCAAACCACATATGCACACAGAGATAGAGAGAGAGAGAGAGAGAGAGAGAGAGAGAGAGAGAGAGAGAGAGAGAGAGAGAGAGAGAGAGAGAGAGA
>CAIGQW010000302.1:4658339-4683858 GCA_903798125.1 Danio choprae | reverse complement strand
TAATATAATATAATATAATATAATATAATATAATATAATATAATATATCTGACAGCAAACCGTAATGAGCAGAATATTATGTGAAAGGTAATAGTGACAAAAGCAACTCATCTCCAGACTCAGGCTAGAGTTTGTGTGTGTGTGTTTTTATATGAATGCAAACTTATGCACAAATGATTCACTTTTCCGAATGGAAGCCCACAGTCAGGGTGCAGTGATTTGGAGGTGGAAGGAACAACTCATCTCTGGTCGTTACCGGCAATCAGCTCTGAGACGAGTGCAGTCACACTCCTCTCCCACACTCCCCATGGGACCAGAAGCACAGTGGGACGAGAAAACCAGGTCCACTGAAGGGGGTCTCAAATACACCGTTTCTCACAGTCTGAAGTATAAAGACTGACATTCCAGGAACTCTAACAGTGGGGGGAAACAATAAAAGAAAGATATTTAAAACAAAACTAAACATTTCCTTTGTATTCATTTGTAACAAAGAGGGCACATTTATACTTAAAAAAATGCTTTTTCTACTTAAGGGTTGGTCTAGTTTCTTGTGCAAATTGCTAAATAATCTTGTTTTTGCTTTGAGATAAAATGAGTTTACTTGCCACGTTGGCAGAATATTTTGCTTAAAAAAAAAAACAAAAAAACTCTTAATCTTAACTTAATGTTGACTTATTATTTCCAAAAACAAAACAAAATGTTTTACTTTTCTATTCAATTATTCTTGATTTAATTTAATAGATACTTGATAGATATACAATACTTTTTAAATTAATTTTTTGATATTTGGACTAGAAACAAGACAAAATCTCATGCAAAGGTGGTATAAAAACCCTGTCACGCACGCACGCACGCACACGCACGCACGCACGCACGCACGCACGCACGCACGCACACACACACACACACACACACACGCACAAACACATCTCATTTCCCCCAGACAAAAGGATTATTCTACGGAGCATGATAAGGGTGACTGCACTGGGGCAAACTCTTCCAACTCTCAGATGAAGACACACACGCGCATTTCACTTCAGCTCTGTCTCTCTCATTTCACACCTCCGTGTCTGTCTGATGGTGTCCAAACGTCCTTTGGCTCTTTCTCTGCGTGCCAATACTCCAGAGACATACAAGCCACACAGACGCACAGAGTCTGACACACACCATCAGCTTAAACCACAGGCAATCGCAGGTCATCTCGCCTTGAAAAACGTGTCTTGGTTGTTTGTCTTGAGCTCAGGTTTGAGGTTTCTGTGAGTTTGTTGCCTGGTTTCCTGACAGCAACAGGATGTTGGCTTAACCCAGACACTGCCACTAATGAAATGGCAAATTCTTGCAGAAACTGGAGCACTATGCACAGGGAAGCATAAACACAAACAATAAGTACTGTAGCTTAAAAATGAAGGTTCTTTATTGGCATCATTGTTTCCATTGAGAACCTTTAGTGTACACCTTTTTCTTGCACAAAAGTTTATTTTTAGTGGAAAAGAATTCTTAGAATGTTAAAATGCTGTTTAGACTAAATAGTTTCTACTGAATGTCTCTTTGGGAAACTCAAAATGGTTCTTCCATTGCACAGTAGTAGAAACCCTTTACTTGAGCTGATTAGTTCTGTGTCTATAAAAATAATGTTGCAAGATTATTGTAGGTTGTTAAAAAAAAAAAAGAAAAACTTGAAACACAGCTGTTCTTTTCCATATTTATTTTTTTATTAGTGAAACTTATCAACTTAAACTTATCAAACTTACTTAAATCAAAGAAAATTGTAATTAATAAAAAATAAATACATCTTAGTTAAAATAGTTTATATGCAATAAAAATAAATGCTTTAAACCTTTACTTGAAAACAATACAGCAAAAAAATATTAACACACAATGTTCAACATTTGAAGTGGATCAGAAAAATGTGCACAAATATTAAATAAATAATTGAATACACAAATTAATACAAATTGATAGTGTAAATATGTCCAATACACATTTTGCTTTTAGGACAACATAGATGAAACCTTTCAATCCATTTCAAATGTTGGCTTTATGTTAAAGTATAATTTATTTCTGTCATAAAAGAGTACAATTTTTAACAACTAACAACAGTTAGCCAAGGGGTGATTAGTCTTGCTTTTGGGATTCAAATAAGAATTTTAGAAATTCATTCTACTATCATTTTAAGATGAATTTTTGGTGCTCAAAAATGTGTGTTTGTATGTTGAAGACATTTGTACTAGTTAATTTTAGAATTACTGTTCTTTAAATTTTCTTGTCTTTTAGCGATGTCTTTTTCACCTAGAATACTAAGTGATCCACAGATGTCTCATGTAAAAAATAAATACATAAATAAATAAAAATGAAAGTAAATAAAATAACAATAAAATCAAATGGACGCCTGTTGTTCCTCCATTCTGACAGACGTGTCAGAAAGGCAGAACTGCGTGAGAATGTGGGCAGGGAGGAGAGATCAGCTTCTGCGAAAAACACTCGCAGACCAAGGGCACATTCACCAAACAGCACTTTGGCATTGAAATAAAGTCTCCATCTGCCATGTCATCAATTAGAACGGCGTTCTGTCCCGTCTTCCCACCAGACACACTAATAATATACACTAAGCAGTGCACGTTGAGGGATGAAATTAACGTTAGCCCAATTCACAGCCTGTCCAATCGCTGAGATATTTGCATACTTGGGAAGGTCTGGTTTGCAAAGAGCGGCCCCTGTGCTAAACAGATAAGGACATTAAAGCACCGACGAGCCAAGGCTCACTCCCTCTTCCCTCATTAATATTTCCATGCCTTTTCATCTCTTGGCTGAACCGTGTATCTGGGGAGAGGAGTATTAAACTTATCTTCACAATTACCACTGAACTCAGAGAATTGTATCATTTCTCAAAGTAATATAGTGCTGGCTTGCCGGAAAATTCTCATGAGCTTTTATGCATATTGCCGCACAATAATACGACGGCATGCAGCAACAGGAAAGTATTAGAAAGAGGACCACTTCATTACTCTAAACTCCCATACTGCTGTAGCACACATCGAAGCTACCGCACACACGCACACTGCTTCTTCTGTAGCCTATGGACTGTTTGTAGTATTTACAGTAGCCTGACGTAATCCAAATGATACATTTAATTTGACAGAGTCTTTCTGTTCTAGAGTCAATACAACAGCGGATAGCTCCTAGTCACTGAACACACTCCATCCAAACACCCACTGCTTGAGCCTCAGGAACCCTGTTAGCTTTGATGTGCAATGCTGGGTATAACAAAAACAACAAAAAAAGGCTTTTGTTGCTCCAAGCCTGCATACAAGTGCATGTGCATCTGTTGTTTTTAAGTACACTATAAATGCGAAGCTACACTGCAGATTTGTTTATTTGTCTTCTGTGCTGCCCCATCCGGCAGAGATCATCCGATGTGGTTCCTGACGCCTGTGCGGTGCTAAGACCCCGTTTTAAAATGGAAATAAAGCATTAATTAAGTCTTAATCTTTGCAGCTGTGGCTGGGTCTGTTCCTGTTTGCCTGTAGCACCATTCAAGGCAGCCGGAGATTCTGCACCACTTCATCTCGCTGTTTTTGCTGATTGATTAAAGATGTAACGCTGATGTCAACAATCTGTCATTTCACTCTTAGATCTTAATAGTGCAGCTGGCGCCAACGAACGCTTCTAATCCATCTCTTCAAACAAAACGCAGAAGTTTGTCTCTCTGGCAATTCCCTAAATTGGTTTGTTTATTAGACATCAGGACACAGGAAATTTGTTAATTTCTCTAACATGGTGGCAGAGACGATCAATATATCATGTGTGTTACAACTGTGTATTATTGATTGGACCAGTGAATTTATCTCAAAATTGGTGAAATTCTTTTAAACTCACCTACATCATCGTGAGAGATAACCTTAAGATTGCACTGGTTGTTCTTTTCAATACAGTTATAATAATGAGTTTAAAGCATTCATGCTGCAAAACAAAAAAAAACAAAAAAACAAAACAATATGTAACAACATATGTGTGGGAAACCATAAAAAAGCCCTGAATTATTTTTTATAAATGTATTCATCTTAATTATTCGTTTATCCCAACAGTTTCATCTTTTATACCCACACATTGTTTATCTTCATGTCAAAATGAGAAAATCAGCCAATAATTTATTTTCTTCAGAAATATATGTAGGTATGTGTGTAATATATATGAGATGGCTGACTTTCAAGATAAAAAGCTAACTATGGTGAAAAATCTATAGTGAAATATCTAGAGAGTAAACTACCATATGTGTATAACATTATCAGACCAAATCAATCAATCAATCAATCAATCAATCAATCAATCAATCAACCAACCAACCAACCAACCAATCAATCAATCAATCAATCAATCAATCAATCAATCAATCAATCAATCAATCAATCAATCAATCAATCAACTAATCAAACCATCAATTAATCAATCAATCAATTAATCAATTAATCAATCAGCCGGCCAATAAATAAATCAATATGTGGAATAAAAAAGGCATTCAAGAATGCAAGGCCCATTCAATCCATTTACAATGCAAATGTGTGAAACAGTATCTAATGCAATCAATTCAAGTCAATTCAGTCAATTCATCAACCAATCCAGCTCTGAACCAAAGCCTACCAGACCTACCAGCTCTGAACCAAAACCCTTCATCCCACATCAGTCGCTTTCATGCACTTTAAGCTGTTGCTCTTCTTTACATTTACGAGTTTTGTTGTTGTCATTATTGTCCTAAATGTGTCAAAACAGCCTCGATTTGGCCTGGGGGTGTACCAACCCGAGGCTCTGGAGCAAACCAGCAAAGCCAAACGCTAACATGAGTGCAGGGGTTGCATTGTTGGCTGGACAGTTAACAAATGGCAGCTGCTAATTTGCAGTATGCTGATGTGGTAATTATGGCCATGATTTATTCTGCAGTCCAGACCGTCTCTGTTAAACAGAGGATACCCTTTAGGGCCTGGCTGGCATTTAGCCTCCTCTCTGTGAACAGTCCATATTGAAAGAGGAGCAGATTAGTGAAGAAACATCTTCATCAGGCTGAGCAATGTCAACGAGGGCACAATGGGAAATAAACAGCATTCTGGATATTAACCGTCAAAGAATACACATTAAAGAAGAAGAACAAATGTTTACTTGTGGACGACACAGTCTGTAAAGCTACAACATATCACTAGCACTACAGAGAAGAGCTTACTTGTAGAAACACATGAGGGGAAACACATGTAGAATTTCACAAGTTCATTTAATCAACAGAATAGAGATTTTATGCACTGCATTCATTACATCTGTAGATATATAGTAATTGCACTGTAGAAGATTAATAATTTGTAGCCTTTAAGATACATTACAAAAACTATAATAGTGGTAGACTTGTTATATAAGATTTTTTTTTTTTCATGCATTTGCACGTATTTTTTGTATTTTTCATCTTGGGAAGCTTTCACTTTACTACATACCAAGGCATAATCTCATTTTAGTCCACTGCATTTCATAAAATAAAATGTCATTCCACATTATTATGTTTTAAACTGAAGATTGTCACATTCTCCGAGACGCACTAGCATTCTTTCATTCAGGTACAAGATGATTATTTTTGAGTTCATAAATCACACTGCTTTATTGCTTTATGAAATTAATTAGTAAAAGCTATTTTAGAAAAAATACATAGTTTCTTTGAAAGAGATTACATTAAACATACCAAGAAAATTACATGCATGTAATACTGTAATGTAATACATTAGAATTCACTTTTTTTAAATAAACACAAACACACACGCACACACACAAGCAGCAGGTTGCGAAATACAGGGGGTTTTAGGGGGGGATTGACAGACCCTAATTAACGCTTGAAGGACGTCAAAACAAAATTTATGTGGGGGTCAGCCCATTAATCTTTAGAAATGGTTCATTCTGATCTGTATTTTAAACAATAATGTTAACAATTAAAATAATAGATAATATAAATATACATTTGACCACCCCTCTAACGGTTCATACCATTGTGAATCCATAAATCGCGTCAATCAGTCTATGCAAGAAACAAAATATTCAAGTCTGAAACTGGCAAATCTAGAGCACTGATAGACATTGTAAGTGTTCCACAGCGGGAGGGGAGCACTCTTCAATGCTATTTGGAAACTTTCACTATGGGGATTTTGTCAGAAACCAATCATCTGAAAGAGTAATAAAATGAGCCAATGAATGCCAATGAGTTGGCGGTGTCACCGTGCACTGGGAGCAATTACAATATTCTGTTATATAAAGATGCCCGCCATGCATCGCTAAGACACCTTTTCGCTTTCAGAGCATCACGCTACTGAGAGAGAGTCTTCGGGTTCCTCCAAACCACCTTCGAGAAAGTGAGAGAGAGAGAGAATGAGAAAGCTGCCAGTGTTTGAACAGGCTGCTTCTCCCGGTTCTAGAGTGACACGCAGTGGCAGACGATCGAGCTGGGCTATTCTCCCTTGCCTGAGCGTTCTCTGGATCTGGTGCAGCATGTCTTTTTAAAGACGTCGTTCTGACTGTGTGTTTCTGGATGCGGTAGTTCCCTATCCATGGATGATGGGCACGAGCACTGTGTTGCATGTCTGGGGGTTCAGCATGTTAATGCGGTGCTCTCGGGCAGCACATGTCATCACTGCGATGGCATGTCTGTTGCGCAGCTAAGATCGCGGCTCGCTCTTGCAAAAGGGTGAACCACTCCTGTTGTCCCCCGCAAGTAGCGGTTGGCACTTGGGCAGATCTGAGGGTTACATTAGGGGTTTATCCGCCGCCATCGGGCTTGCGGACCTCCCATTCCTTAGCGCGCTCCATCTAAGCTTTGAGTGAGAGAACCCGCTTCCTCCCTCGGGTGGTAAGCGAGGCTCCGGATATGGAGTCTGAGATGATGGCCGTGCTAACCCTTCGGTGGCAAGACTGGAGATGGCTTGTCCCCCAGCTCCGTTGCCGGACCGATTAGGGGTGTGACAAGGATGATAAGAATGGGAAACCCTCTAAGCTTCCCGTCCCCTTCTTCCCGGAGTTGCACAGTAAGTTCACGCCATGCTGAGGGCACCTTTTTCTGCCCGGTATGTGTGTGCTCCGCCCTCACCTTCCTTAATGACGGAGCAGTAAGGGGGTATGAGGCAAATCCCGAGATCGAGCTTGCTAGCGTGGTCAATCTTGCCCGTGTGGTGCCCCTTCCTGGTGTGGTTAGCCTTGGCTCCTGTCCAAAGCGTGTAGGTTATCGGCGTCCCTTGGGGCCAGAGCCTACACTGCTGCGGGCCAGGCTTCTTCTGTTTTGCTTGCTAAGGCTGGCGCTGCCGTTGGCTTAGCGACACGAGGAAGGTTCCCCACCAAGGCTTAATTTACGCACTGCTCTGAAAACACCAGGTCGGCTGCGAGTGCCTTGGGAAGGACGATGAACACACTAGTGGTCCAGGAACGCCACCTCTGGCTAAGACCTGCCAGATATGCGTGACGTTGACAAAGTTTGCTTTCTTAACACACCCATATCCCAGGCTGGCCTGTCCGGCGACAGCGAGGAGAAAATCACCCAGGAATTCACTACGGTGAAAGAGCAGTCAAGTGCGATTGGTGGGCTTAAAAAAAAAAAAAGAAAAACTACCCGTCGACCAAAATTTGCTCCGCCGCTCTGTCCGTTAACAGGTTAAGCGGCAGTGTCGAGCACCCCACAGACGATCACCGGCCCCTGCCTCAGGGCGCCTCTAAGTCCGGTACGGACCACGAAGCTGAGATGTGGGTTATGACTAATCCTAGTTCTGTGCGTTTTGACCCGCTGCCTTACAAGCAGCCGGTCAGAATTCTCATGCAGAAGCACATCCCCCATTGCGTTCGTCCTCAGGATTGGTCTGCAGCGATAGACCTGAAGGACACGTGCGAGGATCGAGCATGGTGGTACAAAGTCCTCAATTCCGGGCTCTCCCTGTCTCCGCGGGTTTTCACAAAGCTCGTGGAGGATGCCCTAACATTCCTTCGGCTCGCAAACATCTGCATACTCAATTGTTTTGATGACTGCCTTTTTATAGCTCAATCAATTGGGGATCAATTGGTTATGCACAGGGACAGAGTGCTCCGGCACCTCGACCTGTTAGGGTTTCGGGTCAACCGAGAAAAGAGCAGGCTCGCCCCCGTGCAGAGCACCTCTTTTCTCGGGTTGGAGCTGGACTTGATCACCAAGACGTGCACCTCCCCCGAGAGTGCGCCGAGCTGATGCTGACATGTCTGATAGAGTTCGACAGGAAAACTGTGGTCCCACTGATATTATTTCAGAGGCTCCTGGGGCATATGGCATCCGCAGCTGCTGTCACGCTGCTCGGGTTGCTCCATATGAGACCGCTTCAGCATAGGCTTCACGATCAGGTCCCCAGACGCACATGGCACGCGGGCACGCACTGGGTGACTATCATTCCGCTGTGTCGCCGTGCCCTCAGCCTCTGGACAAACTATGTGTGCTGTTCTGTGTGCCTCTAGAACAAGTGTCCAGGCATGTCGTCGGTGCGGGCATGCAGCTGCGGGTCCATGGAAGGAACCCAGTTGCATTGGCATATTAATTGCCTGGAGCTGTTGGCAGTATATCTCGTGCAGTGAATCTACTGGTGCTAGAGGCAAAACACGTGCTAGTCAGGGGGGTATCCGCTCTCACCGCATGTCTCAGCTTGCTCGCTGTCTGCTCCTCTGGAGTCACACGCAGCAGAAATCGCTGCGCGCCATTCTTTTCCCGGCGAGCTCAAACGTGCAGCCGATGCGCTCTCACGGCAGTTCACGCCCAGGAGAATGAAGACTCCACCCCCGGCTCTCCAGCTGTTGGAATGCGCTGGCTAGCACAGCTGGCCCTGGAGCATGCGCGAATACACATTTCTCCAGTGAGCCTACTCGCACAGATATTGTGTAAAGTCAGGAAGGACGAGGAGCATGTCTGTTTATTGCGCCTCTGGCTCAACCGGACCTGTATTTCAGCTCTCTCCTTGTGACGGCCCCTCCCTGGCATATCCCTTTGAAGAAACACCTTCTTCTCTGGGACAGGAACCATCTGGCACTCGCGCCTAGATCTCTGGAACCTCCGTGTGGTCCACAGATGGAGCGTGGAGGACGTAGGTGACCTACCAGTTCGGTGGTCAACACCGTCACTCAGGCTAGAGCACCCTCTACGAGGCATGCCTACATCCTGAAGTGGAGTCTATTCACTGTGTGGTGTATTTCTCTCTGAGAAGGACCCCGGACATTCCAGATCAGTGTGATGTTATCCTCCTTCAGCTGGCTGGGGCTAAGGCTGTCCCCCCTGCACTGAAGGGTTGGGGTTACGATCATCCCTGCTCTAAGGATGGCGGCACGCTGGGAAAGCATCGCCTCATCACCGGTTCCCAGAGGCACGAGACACTGAATAATTAATTCAATCCTGTCCCCCTCTCATACCCACTTGGAGATCTCTCTTAGGAGAGGTCTGCTCGATCAACTTCACTCAGTATCTTTAAGATTTCTGTCCAGGTATACAACTCTGCTGGTCGCGTTGACATCGGTCAAGAGGGTCGGGTCTCTGGAGGCATTTTCGATCAACGAGGTGTGCCAGAAATTTGGGCCCTATGTATTCAATGCACCTAGGTGCACAAGGTTCCTACAGTGCTTCTTTTAGACTACGTAGTGAACCTGCAAGCGCTGCCCATGGAGGAGACAGACCCAGCCCCTTTTCTTGCTGTGTCCCGTTCGCGCTCTGCGCTATGTGACCGCATTAGAGCTTACGACTCTAAGCAGCTCATTTTCTGTTATGATCGGCAGACGGGAAGTGCCATATCCATACTGAGGTTGGCCCACCGAATAGTGGATGCCATCTCCCTTGCTTTTCTGTGCCAGGGTGAGACGTGTCCCCTGGGAGTGAAAGCGCACTCGATTAGAGTATCGCCTCCTCTTGGGCGTAAGCACGTGGTGCCTCTAACAGACATCTGTAGAGCTGCGTGCTGGGCAACACCTAATGCATTTGTAAGAGTCTATAATCTTTGAGTGGAGCTGATTTTCCTCACGTGTGCTGGATACACCAGTGAATGAGGAAATTTGTGTTGAAACACGCTTGCTGCGCCTTTCTCTCTAACACAAAGATACGTACGCTTGTTTCACTCTGTTGAGTTGAGTGCAGTTGGCGAACCCTACAGAGTTCCTCCGAGGCCCCCAGCATCTGACTCAGCAGAGAAGTCAGATGCCTGGCCCATTACGTTGTTGGCATACCCACTTGGTCAGCCCGCATTCTGGGTATAGATGCCTGCTATGCACAATCCCCACTGGCCATCCCATATGCTTCACTCAGCCACGGTATAGTTCCCTCCTCTTAGGTGGGCCCATGTCTTCCCTCCCCGCTAACCATCCTTCATATATGTACTCCCCCTTCTCAGGGTTAGTTCATATGTTTTCATGCCACCAGGTCCCATTTAGGCAGCAGATGGCCTCCGCAGCGTCCTCCCTTTCGGGACTGCACGCTTTCCCAACGTACTGTCGTATTTAAAAATTCCTAGAACTTAACTAGGTGTATTTTTTTATGACTCCCCAAAAAATATAAATAAGGCTTTAAGCGCTTCACAGGTAAGTAAGGGCCAGGGGGCATGTTGGAGGGCTGCGTCTCTGGTGATGATGGTGCGCTCACATTGGAGCCTGGCAAACCTCTCACCAGTGATGTGGTAAGGTTCAATCTCTGTGGCGTTCGGCTCTGTAGTTCGGCTCTTCAGCTAGAAAAGGTGTCTTTGCGATGCACGGCGGGCATCTTTATACAACAGATGATTGTAATTGCTGCCAGCTGTGCATGCTGATGCCGCCAACTCATTGGCATTCATTGGCCCGCTTTATTTCTCTTTCAAATGATTCTTCTGACAAAATCCCCATAGTGCAAGTTTCCACATAGCATTTCCCCCCTCGGGGAACGAGAGTTACGTGGTAACCGTTTCAGTCACAAGACTCGTAAAATAAGCTTTAGCCTAAAGTAAGGTAAAATTATACGCATAGTTTGTATCGTTTTGACATACAGTAACATCTGAAATAGCTACTGTAGGTCAGAATACATTAAGTATCCCTCAAAACACAGAAAACATAAATGTTTTACTAATAACCTAGATGTAATAAAAAAAAAATTACATGAAAATACTGACAAACACACACAAAAAATAAAATAGAAAGAAAAAAAACTTCACATATCAAAATCATAAGTAAATCAATTGTAAAACACACATGAAACATGGTTTTGGAATATTTTTATGTGATTTTTTTCCCCCCACATAAAACATTTTATTATGTTTATTTCACTTGTGCTTCACATGTGATTTTAACATGGAGAAAAACAAACAATCTCTGTAAACAAAACCATAATGGAAATGTAAAAAACACACACCAGAGACGTCAGTCACACCATCTGACATTTATCACAGATTATAAACCCATTGAAGTTCACACTGTGCTCGACACAAAGTCCCCTGTACATTTAAATGAAGAAAGGGACTCACAGTGTGCAGTCAGAGGTCAGAAGGCCCCTGGACAGGTTTAGTCAGGAGCGAATGGCTTTGGAAGAGGAAGACCCTGTTCACAGGCCCATCTGCACCAAACACCTGCCAGCCCTGAGAGCAATGCTAATAAGGCTCTGTGTCTTTATTCTCTTCCTTTTCTCTCAGAACCCAGACATATGGATGGCAGGGTCCCGGACTGTGGCCTGGAGAGCTGTGTAAATCAGACAAACGCTTTGCAGGTAACCTTCAGCTCGACTCAAGAACATCAAGTCAATCTGTATACATGAATCCTGTATTGTTGGCCTCAAAATCAAATAACTCTGGCACAGCACTGACAGGGAAATTGCTACTTACACTCTCAGGGCCTTCACTTGTGCAGTCTCCTTCAATCTCCAGGCTGCCTTTTTTCTGCTTGCTGGTGATTCCAGGAACAATTTTTAATAGAGGCTTATCAAGGTGGAGAGAGAATGACTCTGACATTTTCAATTCTCCGTACGCAGCGCCAAGAGATGCTCAAATTTCCCAAGGTCACAAGGCCGCCAACAAGAGTGAAAACACACGCACATATAAACACGCACACACACACGCACACACACACACACACACATTTCACACTTTTGTAAATTGTTGGGATTTCCTTAGATTTATATCGCTCTTAAACTGAACAAACAATATTTTCTATCTTCGCATTTTCTATAGCCCTCACAGAAAACCTGTTTTCTAAATTCTTACACTTTTTATATACATTAATTTTTGATATTTCAACATTTTCTGGAACTGGTCTAAACAATGCCAAGGTTATCTTGTTTTACTTCCATTGTGGGGACCAAATGTCCCCATAAATAAGTTTTTGTTTATGTGGATAAAAAAACTAGGATGACTATACAAGAGAGAACAAAGTTTAGACAAATATATGTGAGATGACAAAAACTTCCTTTTGTCTTTTTATTTAGGGCACAGCACAGTCAGGAAAATCTGCCTCATAAACACTCACATAAAAATGTAAAGGTTGTAGATAACAATTTAAGTCTGTCTTCCCTCCTTCCCCCTCAACCAAATGTCTCTTATCCTTCTCTTTCTTAAGAGTATAAAAATGTAGGCTATAAAGTACCATGATATTCTTAGGCTACATCCTCAACTTTTATTGCACAGTTTTAGACCAAACCAACCGGTTGTGATGTGAACTTTTGCAACATCACACATTATCAAATCCCCTGCCGGTGGGTCAGAATGATCAGAGTTCAATTCAAGTTAGTAATGCACAGTGCCAGGATTTAGAAGTTTTATAAGCCAAAATGTGAAGCTCATCATGCCCTTACACAGACTCTGCTGTAAAAAATTCAATATTTAACCTTATTTGAGTTTTCAGTAAACACTGATTCTGTTGTTAACAAGTCATGATTCAGATGATCCAGTCAAAGCAAACCTCTAGTTAACATTTTAATGATTCAAATGATCTGTTCAGAATGAGTCTCCAGTAAATGATTCACTGATTCAAACGATTCAATCAGAGCGAGCCTCCAGTTAAATAGTTAATGATTCAAATAATCTGGTCAGAGTGAGTCTCCTTTAAACAATTCACTGATTCAGACAATTCAGTCAAAGCGAGTCTCCAGTTAACATTTTAATGATTCAAATGATCTGGTCAGAGTGAGTCTCCAGTTAACAATTTACTGATTCAGACCATCCAGTCAGAGCAAGTCTCCAGTTAATAAGTTAATGAATCAAATGATCTGGTCAGAATGATGGTGCGGTCACACTAGACTTTGAGCATGCCAGATTGTGTCGTACGGCACTGCGAAAAGGGGCAGGGGTTAAAAATGATGATTAGACAAAAGCGAGCGATTGGTCCATATTTTAAATTTCTGTATACAGAGAGGTCATGTTTTGATCTTTGATTGGTCCTACGCAGTCACGTGATGCAATTACTTGTCACACGAGCTTGCGTTTCCAGTTTGTCACATTCGCTTGCGTATGAATGGAAGTCTATGGGGCGAAAAGAATGCAAATGATCTGGAAAGAACAAGTTACTAATGCTGAATTGAGAAATATCTGCATCCTAAATACTCTCATAAAACTAATTTAAGTCTGATTCCATCCTTCTCTCTCAAACCATTTTATCTTTTTTCACAGTATACAATCTTTAGATTCATTTATTTACGATTGTACATGTAGACTAAAATACTCAGAAAGCTACATCCTGAAGTTGAACTGAACTGAACTGAACTGAACCGGTTGTTAGGTGAACTCTTGCAACATCACAAATGATCAAATCCCCTGCAGGTGGGTCAGGATGGACCGAGTTCAATTCCAGTTAGTAATGCACAGTGCTAGGATTTAGAAGTTTTAAAAGTCAAAATGTGAAGCTCAACCATCATGCTCTTACATGAACTCTCCTCTAAAGCATTCATTATTTATCATTATTTCAGTTTCCAGTAAACAATTAACTGTTTCTGAGGTTAACAATACACGATTCAAATGATACAAGTCAAGTCTCCTGTAAACAATTCACCAATTCAGATGATCCAGTCAGAGCGAATCTCTAGTTAACGACTCACTGACTCAAATGATCCGATCAGAACAAGTTACTAATGATGAATCTGCATCATAAATCACATACAACTTCAATTCTTGTAGAAAACAATTTAAGTCTGATTTACTTCTTCCCCATCAACCCAGTTTTTCTTACAGAATAACTTATTTATACTTGTACATGTATGCTGAAGTGCTCAGAACTTTTTTATTTTTTAGGCTACATCCCCAAGTTTCATTGCACAGTTTCAGACCAAACTAAACCGGTTGTGATGTAAACTTCTGCAACATCAAAATTCATCAAACCCCCTGCAGGTGGGTCAGAATGGTCTGAGTTCAATTCCAGTTAGTAATGCACAGTGCCAGGAGGTTTATAAGCCAAAATGTGAAGCTCACACATTATGCCTTTACATGAACTCTCCTCTAAAGCATTCATTATTTAATCTTGAGTTTCCAGTAAACAGTTCACTGTTTCTGAAAATAACAATACATAATTCAGTCAAAGTGAGTCTCCAGTAAACAATTCACTGATTTATCTGATTCGATCAGAACAAGTTACTAATACTGAATCTGCATCATAAATACTCAAATAAAATTTCAAATTTCCTTCCCCATCAACCCGATTTTGCAGTCAAAAAACTTGTAGGCTAAAGTGCTCAGAAATACTGAATCTCTTAGGCTACATTCAATGTTTCAATGCATAGTTTTAGAACAAACTGAACTGGTCATGATGTGAACTTTGCAACATCATAAATCATCACATCTCCTGCAGTTGGGTCAGAATAGTAAATTAAATGTATGCCCAAACAACATATTTGTTGCTGAATGTCAATTACCAAGTAAAATAAATTCAACTTGTTCCCCAGTAGTAAAAGTCACAGTTACTGCCAGGCACAGTACCAGCATTCGAAGTTTAAAGACCAAAATGTGAAGCATCCCCTTACATGAACTGTGCTCTAAAATATTCATTATTTAACCTTATTTGAGCTTCCTAATTCATATTTATTTGAGGCAAGACTGCTCTCCTTGGCAAGGGAGCTTCAATTTATTTGTTACTGACATTATGTCTGCAGTATATTCCTCTACATTAACCAAGGCCTGTCATCATGCACCTGTTGTCAGGTAAAAGAGCAGCAGATGGTTTCTGGCTGGTTATTGTCATCAGTTATTATGAATGTATGCAGACAACACAAAGAGTTATTTGTTCTTCTGCTGATGAAAGAACACATCTAAATAAAATCATATGAGTATGGAGCAATAAGGATAAGTAAGGATGGCAGAATTTACATTTTGGTGCACTATTCTTCAAGTATCAAACTTCAAAAAGCATTATTGAACTTTTGTTGCCTTGACACATTTACATTCACTGTACCATTGTAAATTCAATACTGTAACCTTGTGTTTTTTAAAGTAAATTAAATAAAATAAAATTGTACCATGCATGTTGTATTCAGATATATGCAGTTCTTTATGACATCACACACAAGAAAGCAAGTGATGATTGGTTGGGAGGCACTGTTTGGTCTGATATGTTTTCTAAACAGAAACAGGAATATATGGAGAAAAACACACAAAACACAAAATTGCATTATTTGACACAGTGGCTATTATAATAGATTAAAATATGAATGCTGGTCTGAACCAGCATTAACATTTGTACATCCTTTCAGACATTGTCTTTTTCATTTTAACAATCATTTTGTGGTAATTTGGTGCTGTTAATGCAAAACAGCATACATTTGTGCAGACTTGTTTGTCTATTGGAATTTGTATCTTAAATCTATTTTACACAAGGTAAAGCAAACAGTTACACTCAGCATCTTCAAGGCAAAAGTATCCCCTTTGAAAACACTATTTAAGTTGCACCAAAGACTAAAGAATACACAAGACAAGTTACTTGTATAGTTTTGAATGGAGAAAAGTGTAACGGGCAATATGGCAAATGAAGGCCCATTTGCTAAAGGAGTCAATCCTCAATCTCTATAGACTGACAATTCTCCAGGGGAGTGCTCAGTCCAGACGTGTGTTTTTATGACAGTTTCTGAAGATGTTATGAACCCTCTGTGATCCGCTGATGCAGGAAGATGTCGGTGATCTGTAAGCTCATCTTTCAAGATCTCTCAGTCTAACTGCCCCTGAGGGTGATCCACAGTCAGCGAAGTTCTGGAAGAGAACTGTGAGGAAATGGATCATAACGTTTGGGAAAACCTCAGGGAAGAGTGGACGAGACACACTGTGGACAGATGAGAAATGAGGGACAAAAGGGAAGGTGTCTAATGGCTGGAACAGAGACTGCATAAACTCTGTGGCATGATTTAAAATCCTCCAGTGTTAAATGAACCTCGCCACTAAAAGCTGTCACCAATACTCTTTTAATGCACATGCCTTCGGACAGCCCAGAGAGGAAGAAGTCCCAAAAAGAATGAAAGTAATATACGTAGAAAGCTTGGAGCGGGTTCGTGCAATCTGATCTAAGCGATCATTCAACACGGCACAGCAGAAAGAGCGCGATTGAAACCCAAGAGTGGAAAGAAGGATGAAGTCAGTGTTTAAGAGTAAAATGCTCCTGTGTGTGTGTGTGCGTGCGCGTGCGTGCGTGCGTGCGTGCGTGCGTGCGTGCGTGCGTGCGTGCGTGCGTGCGTGCGTGCGTGCGTGCGTGCGTGCGTGCGTGCGTGCGTGCGTGCGTGTGTGTGTGTGTGTGTGTGTGTGTGTGTGTGTGCGTGCGTGTGTGTGTGTGTGTGTGTGTGCATGCGTGCGTTTATGTGGGAGTGTCACATTAACACAATTAAACAGCTTACCTTGAGCCGGCAGGACTCCCATTGTCATGCATTATTTACCTGCACCAGTCATTATAATTTATCTAAACCCTCATGTATGGATGATGTTTCCCACTGAGCGGCCATCTTCACTGAAATTTTAGAGATGGTACAGAGATAACGTAATTTTTTTATATAGTTCTCAATGGAATGTACTAGATCCAGGCATAATCTCATTTTCACTGATCTTACGGAGGATATGATGAAGTTGTGTCATTATAAATGTGCAGCCATTTGAAAGGTGCAATCCATATTTGCTTTCATGATTTTTTTTCAGATGTTTTTGCGCACATTTAAATTACTGTATTTTGGTTTAACTTACCAGTTGCTAAAATGGTAATTAATTAAATATATACAGACATATGATGAGCAATAAAGACGTAAAACTGAAGTTGATGCAAATAAAATAAATATATATACACATAAAAATATTTAAATCAATTAAGGCTAAAAAAAGGAAAGGAAACTAATAGTTACCAAACAATATTAACAACATTGGCATAAAAATTATCTAATATTTACTTTTTTATTCTATATATGAATATTCTCTCTCAGTTATTAGAAATTAGTTATTAAAACTATTTTATTTAGAAATGTGTTAAAAAACATGTTCTTTAGGTTAAACAGAAATTGGGGAAAATATACAGGGGGCTATTAATTCAGAAGGGCTAATGATTCTGACCTTAACTATATATATATTTTATTCCCCTTCATATGGGAACTCAAACATGAGTCTGTAAACAGACAATGGGAGATCGCTAGACAACCAATCACTCTAAAGAGAAAGATAAAGGGCCAATAAATGCCAAATGAGTTGGCAGAGCTCGGCTCCTCAGGTGCGACTGATTAGTCATTAGTGGAGTATATCAGTAGCGTCCGCAGAGCGAGCCTCAGATTCTTTGCTTCAGACTTCACACTGAGACTGAAGAGCTATCTGCTCTGCATCCTGATTTCGATACAAAACCAGCTCCGCGGCCGGACCGCTTAGATGAGTGTTACGTGGGGGCCAAGAAGAAGGAGAAGCCTTCCAACCCTCCCGTCCCCTTCTTCCTGGAGGTACACAGTAAGCTCAAGCAGGCATGGAGGGCACCTTTCTCTACCCGGACCTCGTGCGCTCCCGCTCTCACCACCCTCGATGGTAGAGCAGCCAGGGGGTATGAGGTGATTCCTCAGGTGGAGCGCGCTACTGTGGGCAATCTTTGCCTGCAAGGCGCCTCCACCTGGAGAGATCCACCTAAACCCGCTGCCCCATTCACCTCGGCTGCTCCTTGCCGAGGGCGCCCACACGTGACTACAACACCTGCTCTGCCTCCGCTGCTCGCTCCACCAGCCAAGCGGCAGCGCTGAGCCACCTGCAGGACTGGATCGCCCCCGTTCCAGGGTGCCATTAAGTCCGGTAAACGGACCGCGAATGATCCCCAAGACGGGCCATCCGGATAAGAGGGGACCTGCTCTTTCCTCGGTGGGGGGCCGAGGACCAATTCAGTCCATAACAATGACTTTTATTCCACCGCTGGCCTACAGGCCAGCGGTTTTGTCTCTCTCCGGATGTGCAAACTTGAGCCTTGCCATTCTGGGATGCCCCGCCTCCCAGCTCGCAGCGCCAGGCTATATCACCACAGGGTTCCAGGGTACAAGGAACCGGTCTCCTTTTCCTCACCCCAGCCTCATCGCAGGTTCCAGGAAGGAAGGTAAAAATCAATCTCTTATTTTCAGCTCATTCTTTGGACCGCCCTGCTTCCCGAGGTGAGCACTCCCCTCCCCGGCTGCCCCTCCACTGGCACGTTAGTGATCGCTCCGATGACGCCATTAGCGCAAGCTCTGCCAGCCTGTTTAGCACTGCCCAGCCCATCGCTGTGGCTCATGCGGACCATCAGACTCGGCTATGCGATACAATTCACTTCTCGCCCTCCCAAGTTCACGGGTGTACATTTTACGAGGGTCAGCCCCTGTTTTGCGAGAGGAGATTGCTGTCCTCCTAGCGAAGGATGCAATCGAGCAAACCTCCAGCCGAGATGAAGTGTGGGACTTACAGCCCGTACTTAATGGTGCTCAAAAAGAGCAGGGGGTTAAGACCAATCCTAGATCTGCGCAGACTGAACTATTATTTACACAAAATTCTATTCAGGATGCTCACGCAGAAACGCATACTCCAATCATCCGTCCTCAGGATTGGTTTGCAGCTATAGACCTGAAGGACGCGTATTTTTATTTCTCCATTTTTCCACACCACCGTCCTTTCCTCCGATTTGCGGTCGAAGGTCGAGCATGGCAGTACAAGTCCTACCCTTCGGGCTCTCCCTGTCTTTTTCACGAAGCTCGTGGAGGGTGCCCTAGATCCTTTACGGCTGGCAGGCATATGCATACTTAATTATCTTGACAATTGGCTCATTCTGGCTTCATCCCGGGATCAATTGATTATGCACAGGGTTAGGGTGCTTCGGCACTTCAACCATTTGGGGATTCGGGTCAACCGAGAGAAGAGCAAGCTCTGCCCCACGCAGAGAATCTCCTATCTCGGAATGGAGCTGGACTCGGTCGCCATGGTAGCGCGCCTCTCAGAGGAGCGCTCCAGGTTAGTGCTATCCTGTCTGAGGCTATTCGACAGGAAAAAAGTGGTCCCACTGAAAACCTTTCAGAGGCTCCTGGGGCATATGGCATCTGCAGCCACTGTCACACTGCTCGGATTGCTTCATATGAGACCACTTCAGGCTGGCTTTACTATTGGATCCCGAGACGGGCATGGCGCGTGAGCACACACCGAGTGCACATCACTCCGCTGTGTTGCCTCACCTTCAGCCCTTGGACGGTTCTTCCTTTCCTTTCTTTTCTTGGGGTGTCCTCAGGGCACGTATCCAGGCATGTCGTCATATCGACAGATGCCTCCAACATGGGCTGGGGGGCCGTGTGCAACGAGCATGCAGCCGTGGGTTCGTGGACTAGACCTTGGTTACATTGGCACATCAAATGCCTAGAGCTGTTGGGAGTGTTTCTCGCTCTTCACCGTTTTTTACCGGTCCTACAGCAGAAACTTGTGCTGGTCAGGACGGACAGCATGGCAACGGTGGCATATATCAACCGGATGGGGGGTACACGCTCCCATCACATGTCTTAGCTCGCTCGCCGTCTGCTCCTCTGGAGTCACAAAAGGTTGAAATCGCTGCATGCTATTCACATCCCGGGCGAGCTCAACCATGCAGCTGATGTGCTCTCCTGGCAACTAGCATCCCAAGGGGAATGGAGACTCCACCCTGGTTTGGTTCAGCTGATATGAGAGCGCTTCAGGGAAGCCCAGGTCGACCTGTTTGCTTCTCCCGAAAATGCCCATTGCCAGTTGTTTTACTCCTTGACCGAAGCCCCCCTTGGCACGGATGCACTGGCCCACAGCTGGCCATCAGGTATGTGCAAATATGCGTTTCCCCAGTGAGCCTAATTGCACAGACACTGTGCAAAGTTAGGGAGGACGAGGAGCAGGTTTTGTTTGTTGCACCTCTTTGGCCCAACCGGACCTGGGTTTCTGAACTCGCACTCCTTGCGGTGGCCTCTCCTTGGCACATTCCCCTGAGACAGGACCTCCTCTCTCAGGAATGGGGCACCCTCTGGCACCCGCGCCCAGATCTCTGGAACTTCCACGTGTGGTCCATAGACAGAGCACGGAAGACTTAGGTGACTTACCGGCTTCGGTGGGTAACACCACCACTCAGGCTAGAGCACCCTTGATGAGGCATGCCTACGCCCTGAAGTGGAGTCTATTTGCTGAGTCGTGCGTTTCTCACAGAGAAGACCCCTGAACTTGCCAGATTAGCATTGTGTTATCCTTCCTTCAGAATAAGCTGGAGCGCAGGCTGTCACCCTCCACACTGAAGGTTTACATGGCTACCATCTCCACTTATCACGATGCAGTGGATGGCAACACGCTCGGGAAGCATAATCTAATCATCTGATTCCTCAGTGTCACGACACTCTAGGAACTGGACACAAGAGGATACGTTTAACACAAGGATTTATTGAACAAAGGCAAGGGAGGACATTGCAGACACACGACACACGTAGCGGGAATCCAGGAAGACGAGAAGCACATCAAACAATGGGACACTGGAGTGAGTGTAACGCCGGAAATAAACTTGGAAATGCTGGAGATAGACTTGAAAACGCTGGAGATAAACTTGGAAGTGCTGGAGAGGGATCGGGTAAATCTCAGGGTGTGATATTCAGGACCGACAGTGATAGAGTGACCAGCGGTGCTTATTATGCAGTGTGTGTGTCTGTGCGCAGGTGATAGCAATCAGTAATCTGGTGATTGTTAACGGTGTAAGTGAGTCCAGGTGAGTTGGATAATTCCAGCGACTGCCTGACAGTCAGGAGGCACGCGTGGATTAAATCCATCCCGCCGCCCTTTCATGCCCTCTTGGGATTTCTCTGTAGTTCTGGCTGGTCTGTGAGGAGATATATTTAAACCACTCGACTCGGTATCCTTAAAATTTCTGTTCATGAAGACAGCTCTGCTGATCGCGTTGGCATCGTTTAAGAGAGTCGGGGATTTGGAGGCATTTTCGGTCAGCGAATAGTGCCTGGAATTCGGGCCGGCCTACTCTCACATTATCCTGAGACCCCGGCCCAGCTATGTGCCCAAGGTTCCTACCACCCCATTTCGAGATCAGCAAGCGCTACCTTCGGAGGAGGCAGACCCAGCCTATTCACTGCTTTTGCGAACACAAAACTTAAGATCCTGTGAACAGCTCTTTATCTGTTATGGTGATCGGCAGAAGGGAAGTGCCGTACCAAAACAGAGGTTGGCCCACTGGATAGTTGATGCCAACGCCCTCGCTTATGAATGCCAGGGCGAGCCATGTTGTCCCCCCAACATGAGAGCACACACTACTAGAAACGTCGCCTCCTCCTGGGCGTTAGCACGTCTCTCTTACAGATATTTGCAGAGCTGCAGGTTGGGCGACACCTAACACATTTGCGAGATTTTATAAATTTGTAGAGCCTGTTTTTATAAACGAGTGGAGCCTGTTTCCTTCCGATTATTGGGTGCCTGCCTCAGTGTGATGTCTGGGATGCTCACTCTTGGTCTACCCACATGCTGAGGTTCATTGCCAGCTATGCGCGGTCCCCTATGGTGATCCCATATGCTTATTTCAGCCACAGAATGTTCCCCCTGACCAGGCGGACCCATGTCTTCCCTACCCGCTAACCAGCTTGTCATATGTAGGGCTAGGGCCTTAGGGCTAGTCCATATGTCCTTCGGGAACTGGCACGCTTGCCCAACGTACTGTCATATTCTAAAATCCCTAGTCTATATTAGCTAGGTAAAAGCACATTACGACCCCCCATCTAAATTTTTCCAATTATTCCCATGTAATGGTAATTAAAGGGCCTCGGGGACGTTGGAAGGTTGCGCTCTTGGTGATGCTTGAGCGCTTAAGCTTTGCTTGGCAAACTTCACATCAGGAGCGTGACAGGTTTAGCTGCTGTGTCGTTTTCCATACAGTCTCCCGTAGTCTGTTTACAAATGCGCGTCTCCGTTCCCTATTTGGGGAACATGGGTTACATATGTAATCAGGACGTTTCTTTTGTTATGTCAATTTCTTTTGGATTTAATCTATTTCAGTTTGCTTTGTTTCTTGTTTTGGATGATGGTGAGATCAGATCTCTGTGTGAAGCACAATCTGCTGTCTGACTCCTCATGCATACACACATTCAACAAGATTATCGCTACTAATAGCACAACTAATGTTTGTAAACTGATATTTCCTACTAACACAAAAGAAATAACTCAATAATTCCATTTTGGCTGGTGAAAGTGCTTGTGTTCTAATAATATTTGCCACCACTCCATTAACAGTAGCACTGCATTTACTTTTCCAAGTGTAAACAAATCAATAAATGTATATATATATATATATATATATATATATATATATATATATTAGATTTTTTTTCCCATGTGAAACTGTAGGGCAGTTGGGTCCTTCAAGTATTCATTTGTTGTTTTATATTTTAATACACTCCTCATTCTGTTATCTCCATAAAAACATGTATCTGTGTGACATTACTTATTTTAAACAATAATGACTGAAAAATCTTTACACTCTCAAAACTAAAAAAAAATTCTAGACATGAAGTTTTGCAATTTACTTAAAATACAAGGTAAACATTTCAGTCATTTGATCACTGCTCCCTATCAGTTTCTTTCATATAAAGTGCATAAGAATTATTTAGAGTATATCCGGTATGAATGAGTGCAGTTATTTATAAAACAGTAGTACTGGCTCTCTAGATGTTTGTTTTCTTTGTGCCTGCAGCAGACTGTTACATCTCTGTCACTGAATTTTGTTTAGGCTAAAAGCTGTTGACTTAAAGCCTTGTTAGTATCACTTTTCCCCCCAGTCATGATTTCTTTATGTACACTGCAAGCTGATGAAACACTTAATTTATACTGCAATAGCAGGAACAGTGCAAAAAACAAAAAGGTATAGTTGAAAAACTGTTTACAATATTATTTTCTGCCACAATGCTTTCAAGAGATTGTTTTAAATATTTTTCTGACCTCTGCTATTCCTACATAACACTACAACAAAATCATTTTGCACAATATGCATTTTTCTTTACAATTTTTAGACGCACGCACGCACGCACGCACGCAAGCACGCACGCACACACACACACACACACACACACACACACACACACACAGACACACAAATATAAAATGTAAATTCTATGGGGAAAATGTATGGGAAAAATAAACAAAAACCATCGTCAAAAAAACAATTCTAAGAAAGCAAGTCAGTCTATAATTTTTACTCTGAATTATGGTAAAATAAATCAAACAAATAAAGTAAAGAAAAAGAAAAAAAAGTCAGAAATGTGAGATTTGAAATCTAAATTTTGACCAAAAATGTCAGAATTAAAAGAAATGAAACCTACAAAACTACATTTTGACAAAAAAAGTCAAAGTTTAAAGAAAAAGAAAAAAAAAAGTCAGAATTGGGAGTAAACTAAAGTAAACTCAAAATCGCAAGAAAGTCTACAGAAGAAGCAGACAATTTCAAGTAATTAAGTCATAATAAACAACAACAAAAAAGTAATGTCCAGCATAACGTTGTTAAAATAGCAAATGCATTTGTGCCCATTTATGCTAGTCTAAAAACAAGCTGTACATTTGAAATAACAAAAAAATTTAAACCTGGTTTAATATTTAGTTTTTGTTATTTAAAGAGTGCTATAGTAATAATCGCTTATAAGCGGCTGCGCACACTGCTTATTACACAAACAGGGACGTACAGCAGCTCACAAACATGCCAAATATTAAAAGTGAAATTATTACAGTGTAATTTAGCGTTTCTGTAGGGTCTGCTCTTGCTCTTTAATCTCACGCATGAATAGATCCATTTCCTCTCTGGAGAAGCACACTGACATGGCACTTGCAAATTCTGACACGTAAATAGCAAATTCGGCATGGCCTTGATCTCACAGTTCAGTCTTTCACTTAGAATTCAAGGAAATAAACCACAAGCCAATAAAAATGATAATAAATTGAACTGAAAATTGGTTCCTCAGAATTGCAAAAATATAAAGTCAGAATTTTGAGTAAGCCTATATCAAATATAAGATGAAAAAAGAAAAAAAGTTATGAGACATAAATTCAGAACTGCAAGGCGAAGTATCTAAATTATAATTGTATATATTTTTTTTCTCAAAATCATATTTATTTCTGGAAATTCTGCACTCAGATGTCTTAATTCTTACTTTATCTCAGAACTATGAAAGGTTGTGAGGGAAAAAAGTCATAATTATTAAAAAAAAGTTGGATTTTTTAAACTAATTTATTTAATGAATCGTGTGTGGGAAACAGGCTTCCATACTTTCCTTCATCAAATGCATCCTTATCAAGTATATTGGAGTTTTCTGTGTGAAATTCAGCTGAATGTGGAAGCTCTGCTCTAATTGGCAGGGAGCATTTGAGGACAGGCAGAAGGAGCAGCCGTCAACTTATAAACAGACACTGCAGGCAAAGACAAAAAAGCCTGATTGGACATCAGAGAAGGAATGATCCCTTGCGACGCAGAACATTCTTTGGCTCAAGGTGAGGAGTAATTGCAAAATAATCAGAAGCTCTTTCAAAAGCCAAAAATTGTTTGCAGACACACACTCAGGTTCGCCCAAGGACTTGCTCCTCATCTCTTTTTTCTTATTTATCTCCTATCACTCTTCCACAGTGGTAAAACAATCTCCAAGTCACAAAATACTATAATTACCAATGAGAGAAAGCAGGACATTCCTCTGGAGTTATTGTTTAAACCTTAGGCCATCCATTCATACTATATATTTATGCCAAAAATGAAACAAATGACCTGTAGTATGTGTATTACATATCTTATATACATATACAAATAACTAATATACACAATATATAAAAGAAAAAGTGTTTAAACTTAATTGTTCTATACTTTAAATGCTAGAAACTGACTAGTGGTTCTAGTGGCTTTGAAAGACAGTTTTAAAATGTATAAAGATTTAAAATGAAAGCTTGTTAGTATTTTTTAGATCCACTGTTATTTTTAAATAGAACTGTTAATGTTATGATATCTACATAATTAGTTGTTTATCTACAAAAATGCGTACTATATGCAAAAAATAACCATACAAAAATTCATACTCACA
>CAIGQW010000302.1:4623789-4639085 GCA_903798125.1 Danio choprae | reverse complement strand
AACATGCAAACTCCACACAGAAATGCCAACTGACCCAGCCGAGGCTCGAACCAGCGACCTTCTTGCTGTGAGGCGAGAGCGCTATCCACTGCGCCACTGTGCTGCCCTATATATATATATATATATATATATATATAAATATAATGAAACACTCCCTAATTTGTAAGTCTATTTGATAAAAGTGTCTGGTAAACAAATAATCTATATAGTACTCATATATCATGCATCGGTAGGCAAGAGGTAAAAAACAACAACAAAAAGACTCATCAAAACAGATAGAAATGAGAGTTAAACCCTGCTTACATCAAACAATGCAAGACAAAAACAGAAAAAAAACAGGAGGGTTATAGAACTAATTAACACATGAAACACTTAAATACAATCAGGGAAGGATCAAGGAACGCAAACAAGAACACAAATCTAAAAACATCAAAATGAAAGCCACCTAAGAATGAGATCAGAAAGCACTATAAAACAAAAACAGAACAAACATGGCTCAAGGAGCTATAGTGCATCCTTCATGAAAACTTTCTCTTACCCTGGGTGAGCTTGAAAACATGATTTGGACTCTCCAACCGCATGAAATCTGTTGTAAATTTTATTTATAATACATTCATCTGCCATGTTTTGTTTCTTTTATGGCTAACAAACAGACAAATGGCAATCCTAATGGAAGTGTCCAGGTACCCTAAATTTAATTTATTTCCAAACACGGTCATAGGCATCTGCTAGTATACCCATATGCCTCCCTCTTCCGGTGTGAACAATCTCCAAGATTTATTGCATTTCTTTCTTCTTTTGACTCACCTCCTGCTTTGATTTCCACAACATTACAGTTTGATGACTAAACACAGAGCTGGTAGAAAACAAAAAAAGTCAAAATCGTCCATATTGGGTTTAAACAACCTCTTCCTGCAAGCTTTCATAAATGTAGTCCAATCAAAGGTCTTCTGAAAAACAGTAGATACATTTTCACTTTAACCTTGTGCAAATATTGTCATAGAGACAGTAGTAATCAACCTAGCCAGCATGTCAGAAACACAATCTTAGGAGATGATTACAACTTTCATACACAGATTGCATGTAGATTTTTCTTCTTCTTTTTTTTTTTTTAACATGTTTTTTGTTATATTATACATTTTAGAATGAATATACATCTTAAGTTTTCTCTTTTGACTGCTCCTCTTACTGTTAAAACTGAAGACTAAAGTGATTTGAACATTGCTGACACCAACTCTAAGCAGGTGCTAAAATATTCTCTTTCCTAGCTTAATATGCAGAGATGACTATAAGTAAGCAATTTGTACGTTTTTTCCCCCATGAGCAAACACTGTGACTGGCGTTATGAAACTATATATAGTTCATTATTAATACTTTTTTTTTTTTGGACAGTAACATTGGTTCCAACAATAAAACGCAATTGCTGGGTTCATATTTTTCCCAATAGGGAAATTGATCCGCAACAATAATTTAGTAGAATTTCAAGAAAGACCTATTCTGAGTGTCAAGGTTGTTAATCAATAGTGCATGCTATTTTGAAACCACCAGCCCACGTTATTTATTTGTATTATTATTATTATTTATTTATTTTTTTTATTATTATTATTATCATCATTCTTATTTATATTAACTTGGTCAAAAGTGGTAGTCTTGGTGAGAAACTACATCTCCGCAAAAAAATAAATAAAATAAAATAAAATAAAAATAAAAAACATCAGTGAATGTTTGGCACCCACCTACTCCCTTGCAACACTGCAAATAAAGTTACAGTTCTATCTATGCTCTCAAAAATATTAGTTTTATATCTATCCATAACTTTTTTTTAAGTTGGCATTCATTCATTCATTCATTTATTCAATCATTCAATCATCCATTTATTAGTTCATAGATTCGGCAGTGGTAAACCCATTTTCTAATTCTGTTTGGTGATATTCCAAAATTTACATGGAAGGTTATTGTGATATTGTAAATTGGCCTCTTTGTTGGTCACCCTTAATACCACTTTTAGATAGCATTTGATTGCATCCTACACCAGTACTCAGGAGAAAACACGTTCCAACTGCTTTGTGTTCTGATTGTTGGATCAAAATAGCAACTCTGTAAGACGTGTTCTGTAAATATTACCTGGCAACTAAATTAAGGTCTACAGAACTCCTCCTCCGATGCTCTTACTTCCCAGCACAATATATGTCTTAGGAAGTGAAAAAAAAAAAACGGTTGTCAAGGAGCGACCTGTGAAAAATGACACGGCTGAAAATAAACACAAGAAGCGCGGGTGTTAACACGTGCTCAAAAGTGGAAAAATCTGTTGGCTCTTGTGAACAAACACTACAGCAATATACCATGGCAGACAAGCATACACTGCCTGTACAGATGCCAATAATATGCTTACCAGTAATGCATTAGTAAACTGTTCACTATTACGGTCACAATTATTTGCAGATAAAATAAATGACATGTGCAAAGCCTGATGATTGCAAAAAGACTAAAATAAATATACTGCCATGGCAACCTTTTTTGTAATAAAAAAGGTCAATCTAGATTTTGTATGTGGTAATTGTGTTAATACCTTTTTATTTTATTTATTTATTTTTTATTATGCTTCAAACAACAGATACATAAGAAAAAAAACACTATAAAGTCAGGGTAATATAAGATAAATAATAATAAAAGTACAAAAAACTGATAAAACGTAATAATATAAAAAAATATTAAATAAAATACTTACAATTATAGACAAGCAGGACCTTTACATTAATCAAAGATTTTAAAAACAGAACATAACTGGACAGATTGAATTGCCTTTTGGTTAGTACTATGTTTGACTTAATAAGATGGCGCCGCGGATGGCGCCGCGGATGGCTGCCTCTGCGTGGAGCTCTCCAGCTTTCGTAATGTTTTTCTTAGTTTGTCCTGTTTTATGTTTGTCATATGCGATCAGTTACACCAGGGACGAACTGCTGAACATTCGGCAGTGCACACCATTTAATCACCAATCGGTTTTTGATTTTTCTGGCGTTTTGCGGAACATTGTTGTCGGCGGAGTAGCGGCACTGTCGAAATGCTACAAGACGCGCAGGCGTGGAAAGCGAGCCGGCCCGCTCGTCAGGCTCAGACAACGCGGCTTTAGAAAGGCGTTGCCTAGCATCCATCTGGCGAATGTCCGCTCTTTTCTTAACAAAATGTATAAACTACTTCTGCTCGCACGCAATAACAAGGACTTTACCAATGCTGCTGCTCTGTGTTTCACGGAAACCTGGCTGAATGAAGCCATTCCGGACAGCACGCTACGCATACCGGTCTTTCAGCTGTTCAGAGCAGATCGCGATACAGCGTTAATGGGCAAAACACGCGGCGGTGAAATATGCTTTTACATCAACAGAAGGTGGTGTACGGATGTAACTGTGTTAAAGAAGATGTGCTGTCCTGATGTGGAAGTGCTTTTCATTAACTGTAAGCCATTCTACTCGCTGTGGGAGTTTTCCTCGTCCATTCTCATCTGTGTTTATATTCCACCACAAGCACACGTGAGTACTGCACTGCAACAGCTGGCTGATCTGATCACAGACACAGAACAACAACACCCTGACTCTGTTTTTATCATTCTCGGTGACTTTAATCAGGCTAAACTCACGCATGAGCTGCCTAAATTCAAACAACATATTATATGCCCCACCAGAGACAATAATATTTTGGACCATTGTTACACAACAATAAAGGATGCATATCGCTCGGTCGCCAGAGCAGCTCTAGGACTCTCTGACCATGGCCTGGTTCATCTTCTACCAACTTACAGGCAAAAACTTAAAACTACTAAGCCAGTATTAAGGACTGTTAAGAGATGGACCAATGACACAGAGCAGGACTTACAAGCCTGTTTTGAATGCACTGACTGGAGTGTATTTGAATCTGCTGCCACCGACCTGGACGAGCTCACAGAGACTGTAACATCATACATCAGTTTCTGTGAGGAGTTATGCTTCCCTACCAGGACTTACAAAAGAATACAAAATTTGTGGTTGTAGATCAGTTTCCACGCCAACAATCTAATGAAGATCTTAAATCTTAAATAAATCACACATTAATAGAAAAGAACCCCAAGTTAGTCAAAAATAAAATCCAGAAAAACGGTTGATTCAAACCCAAATTTTTAACCAATTAATTTTAATAGTATTATTTAGAGAAATCCAAAAAAGTCAAGTCCACCGTTTCTTCCATAAAAATGTATAAAATCTTATCAGGGGACTAAACAGTTTCATTATCTTAATAGATGGTTGAAGCAAAATAGGTTAATCTAGAAATCTCTTCTGCTTTTGACAGATAAACTCTCTCAGGGACAAATCCCTTAACAACCAAAGAATAAATTTACTCTTTATCTTTTCAAAAACATGGTTAATGTTTAAGGATATTCTATCTTGTTCATTTTTTTGGAATGACAACACCTAAGTAGTTAACAGCTCCTTTAACTGGTATTCCTTTTACAGATAATAGAGGAGAATATTTTATGGCTAATATTTCAAAATTTTTATAAAAAGGTGCAAAGCTAAGCCATTAGAAAACAACTGAACAGCTTTAATAGCCTGATGAATGTTTTTTTTTTTTTTTTTTAAATAAGTCTGTATTGTCTGCTAACTGAGGCCTCACAGTGGTGCAGTGGGTAGCACGATCGCCTCACAGCAAGAAGGTTGCTGGTTCGAGCCTCGGCTGGGTCAGTTGGCATTTCTGTGTGGAGTTTGCATGTTCTCCGTGTTGGCGTGGGTTTCCTCCGGGTGCTCCGGTTTCCCCCACAAGTACAAAGACATGCGATACAGGTGAATTGTGTAAGCTAAATTGTCCCTAGTGTATGTGTGTGAATGGGTGTGTGTGGATGTTTCCCAGCGATGGGTTGCAGCTGGAAGGGCATCCGCTGCGTAAAACATATGCTGGATAAGTTGGCGGTTCATTCCGCTGTGGCGACCCCAGATTAATAAAGGGACTAAGCCGAAATGAAAATGAATGAATGAATGTCTGCTAACTGACTGATTTAAATACTTTGACCAGCAATATGGATTCCTTCTAGCTGACTTGCTTTAATAAAATGACAGAAGGATTGAGCTACTATAAGAAAGAGATATACGGAAGATGGACAGTGCTTCCGAATTCCTCTTTCTAATATAAATCTATGTGTCCTAATTTCATGGCGCTATTTCCCCCAGTGTACAACGTGTTGATTGCATTACAAAAATAGGGCCCAAAACCAAAACTCTCTAAACAAAAAAGATGAAAGGATGCGTGATAGTATCAAACGCTTTGAAAAAGTCCAAAAACAAAATTAAACTATCATGCACTATAAGGGGCCTCACAGTGGCGCAGTGGGTAGCACGATCGCCTCACAGCAAGAAGGTCGCTGGTTCGAGCCTCGGCTGGATCAGTTGGCATTTCTGTGTGAGTTTGCATGTTTTTCCAGGGTTCGCGTGGGTTTTCTTCGGGTGCTCCGGTTTCCCCCACAAGTCCAAAGACATGCGGTATAGGTGAATTGGGTAAGCTAAATTGTCTGTAGTGTATGTGTGTGAATGAGTGTGTGTGGATGTTTCCCAGTGATGGGTTATGCTGAAAATGCATCCACTGCGTGGAACATGTGCTGGATAAGTTGGCGGTTCATTCCGCTGTGGCGACCCCTGGTTAATAAAGGGACTAAGCTGAAATGAAATTGAATGAATGAATGAATGCACTATAAGGTTAGAATAATCAATGAGGACAAAAACAAGTCTAATGTTATAAAAAAATATGACAATTTTTCACAAAACCTGATTGATTTTCATTGATGGAATTCAAAACCAACTTAAGCGTTTGGAAAAATAATATTTGTTAAAATATTATTAAGTAGACAAATAGGTTTACAATTATCTATGAGAAGAGTTTCCTTTTTAGATTTAGGTATTGTAGAAATGACCAATTGTTTCATACTAAAATAGAACTTTTAGAGAAGTTTAAACGTTCTATAAACACTTGGAAAAGGAACGGAGATCTGAATATAAATGATAAAATTCAGCTGTTATTCCATTACTACCAGGTGACTTGTTACTTTTTAAATGCAAAATTCCTTACTTAACCTCATCAATAGTAATTGGCAAGCCACAAATATTTTTTTCATCACAACTAATACAGACTAATGCATTATTAAGAAAGTTTGTAAAAGTATCCAGATCAGTTAGATTAAATTTGTATTAAAACAATTTGAATAAAATTCAAAGGAGGCACTACTTGCGTTCCTTTTGTAATGTGAAGAGCTCCCTCTGTTGAGCTGGATTCCCATGTGGATTCGCTGGTGCTCGGTTCTTTGTCCTGTGAGGCTTGGAGTGGGGTGGAGTCTGTAGTTTGTAAGTTTGAGGCGACAGAGACTGTAGTCGTGTTGACTTCTGGTTTTGTGGCGCACTAAACTTAACTAGACTCTCAACGGAAAGGAAAGAAAGAAAAATAACGGAGATTAGAACATTTGGGTTGTGCTGTTATCCCATTTTTGTCAGGGTCCACGTTTGCTCACTGGACCTGAAGGGGAGGAACTGTCCTGAGATGGAACTGAAAAACTGTCTCTGGGCTCTTTCCTGGGGTCTCACCCCGGGTCTCCCCTCGGGGACAGTCTTGATCACCAGTTTTTATAAGGATGTGTGGTAACACCCTTAAGAGCTGAGTTGACCAATGAGTCACCTTCCTGAGGGAAGTTTTAGGGTCCTTTGTTGTTAAGCTTGGTGATTTGCATATACATTCTGGATGAATGCTGATGAATAAATGTTTAAAGTTTCTTAAAATGTTAATATGTTGCACATGTATTAACATAAAATGCATCTATGATCTAGTTTAACTGTGATAGTGTTAAACCTTAATTGCAGGAGTATTAAAACGCATAATAATAATACATGAGCAAGAGTCTTGTTGTAAAACACCTTATTAGGTGAAAGGTTCACATTAAAAACATATGTCTTAAGCAAGTTGTGAAGGAACAAGACCATGTCTCTGTCTATCCCAAGCAGCACATTCCTTTTGTGTCAATCGGATTACACACTGACAACTGCTCTTTCTGGTTGGGAGAGGTTGACCGTGCAGGTATTGCATATCCTCTTTAGCTAAACAGACTGCATCATCGTCACTCATGCAAGAAACAACATAATCATAGTCACTAGTAACCGGTGTGCATGAGTTAAAGCTAATGATAGCCACGTTAGCATCAGCCAAAGAGCTGCTAGAATGACCACGTTTACGCCTCATGGCAATGAAATTTAAAAACGAAACCCATCCTACACTGCGTACAATTAATCAAATGTTCTTTTGCACTAAGCACTTAAGGTGCAGGAGCTCAAACAGACATGTCTGATCAGGCAGCCATCTTGGTGTCCCCCTCTGTAATACTGTAAGTAATTGTTCTAGGTAATAGGTAAAGGTTCTATTACACCACTTTCCCACACAATTTAGCTTCATATAAAAAAAGCCTGAATAACCTAATATAATTCTTCAAAATCACTTTCAGAAATTACAGATGTGTTTGATCAGGGATAGACAACACACACATTGTACCTGGCTTCCTGGTTTTACCTCTTACACCATCTCCACCAAGTGGCAACCTCTCACTCTCACTTGTGAAGCTAATATGGAACTAACTGAAACTGCAATTCATCTAACTGTTCTAAAGTAGGCTGACTCCAAAAGGGAGCAAATTCCCATTAAATTCCATGTTAAAATGCCCAACTTTATAGCAGAAAAAAAAATGTTTTACAGACTGGTACAATTTTTTTTAGATTGGAGGGGCTAAAAAGAACTAGTAGTTTTCAGCCAATGACCCCATGTTAGTCTGGAAAGGTCTGAAGAACATCACCATGTACAAACGCCCAGCCACACAGCCTGTGTAGAATCAACAACTGGCTGATCATCTAAATGTGTTTTACTGCCAATTTGAAAAGACCAACTCTAAGTCTCCTCTAGTGTGCCCTTCACACACTGAACTTTCACCCCTGCCCCCTTTCCCCCTCTCACCACTTATCTTGCACTTAAGGTCTGTGTAGAGTATGTGAACGGTGTCTTCAAGAAACAAAAAACAAAACAAAAAAAAGCACAAGATCCCTGAACTTAAGGATTACAGATCTGTTGCTCTTCTGTCTGTGGCCATGAAGTCACTTGAGAGACTCTTTTTAGCCTACCTGAAGGAACTTTGCTGTTTTACTATTTGCCTACAGAGCAAACAATTCTGTGGATGATGTGGTCAACATGGGGCTGAATTAAATCCTGTAACATTTTGACTGGGAATTATGTAAGGTTCTTGTTTGTGGACTTCAAGTTCAGCCTTTAATACCATCATGCGTAACCTTTGATCTGAAAACTATCTTAGCTCTCTGTGCCCACCATCACAGCTTCCTAGCAGACAGGTAACAGCTATTGGGGCTGGGTAAACTCACATCAAAAACCTCACTATCAGCACAGGTGCCCCTCAGGATTGTGTTCTCTCCCCACTGCTCTACTCTCTGTAAATAAAAAAATTGCACCTCTAGAGACTCCTCTGTCAAGCTCTTGAAGTTCACAGATGACACTACAGTCATCGGCATTATTAAGGATGGAAACGAGTCTGCTTGCAGATAGTAGCTGAGCAGCATTCCCCCACTCTCCATCATGGACAGAACTGTGGCTGCATTAGAGCCAATCTGATTCCTGGGCACTACCATCTCTCAGGACCAGGAGTGACACACAATCACATTGAATCAAAAATGCACAATAGCGGCTGTTTTTATTACCCCAGATAATACATTATTATTTCCTACTTTGACATAATTTTACATAATTTTCATACATTTCTTTGAATATTTGTAAATGTGAATGATGTTAAAATACATTGTTGTGCAGATGTGAAACTTTTACAAAATGCAAAGGGAAAACCTTTTATGTCTACACTGTTGTCGTATAAACCATCAAGATTGTCCTTCTGTAACTGCTCGGTTTGGTTGAGCCACCAAACTAGATATCAGTAGACTACAATGCAGAGAGAATCATTGGTGCCTCCTCTGCCCAACCTCCAAGACCTTTACATCTGCAAAAAAGGAAAAGAGCTACAATAAATAAATAAATGAATAAATGAATAAATAAATAAATGAATAAATAAATAAATAAATAAATAAATAAATAAATAAATAAATAAATCACTCTGGACCCCTCACACCCATCCCACTCTCTCATTGAACTGTGGATCTCTGGCCAGCAGTACAGAGCACTATGTACCAAAACAGCCAGACACAACAACAGTTTGCACCCCAGGCCATTTCCCACATAAGCAACATTTAAATAGCACATATGCACATTGCACTCTGTCAATATGATTTTTTAAATTATTTATGTTTTTAATACTATTGCTATTGGTGTTCTTATTTTTTATTTAAATCTGGACCAAGTTTGTATTTTTGTACTCTCTGAACTGGAAGCTCCTATAACCAAAACAAACACATAGGGTGTGCAGGAAAACTTGGCAATAAAGCATTTTCCGATTCCAGGAGGCAACTACCAGGAAGGGCTGTTATTAACGTCACAGATCAATCTTGTCTTTTGATATAGCTTAGCTTATCTGTGTATGCCTTTTCATTGTTGTGCTTTCCTATGCTTATGTGTATTTACACCCCTTTTAGTTCATCTCATTCTTGTCTCGTCATTGTGTTGAGTCTCTTGCTGTTATCCTCCTCTCTGCTTCATTGCAGTCATCTTCTCGCCTCTACTCATGACAATCATTTTCATAGTGAATAACTTTGTTATAACTGTAAGTTCAACTGCATTCATATAAAATAAACCTCAAGTTAATTATCAAATGTCCAGTAAAGTACTACACTACCCATAAGCCTGAAGTGACATCCACCTATCAGAGAACCCCTGTTACCATGGAAACAAAGGCAATCTCTATAAAAGTGAGATTTTGCAGGCTAGCAGAGAACAGCTAGAGTTTCTCTGATAAGAAAGCTCTTAAATTAGAACTGATTGGAGTAATTGTAACTTCACAGATGATTTTCAAACCCTTTTCCCCTTTGAAATCAATTTTGCATTCACTGCAAACTAGATGGGAAATGCACTGGTGAAAGCTAGGGCAGTGAAAACATGAGGTCACTGTTGTGTGAAAGTGTATTTGTTGTTTGTGAGGACAGACACTGTTGTTCATCCAAAGATACCTCTCTAGAGGAAAAAATGACTCTTATCGGGAAAGATCCTACAGGCAGGATGATGTAGGGAAAGGCAGATCATTCTTGATATGAGGTTGCATCTGTACAGCACTGAGATTATATTTAACGTGCTACGATGACTCTGCCTGCAGCAAGTTCAACACGGCGAATTAAATAGACATAAAAAGACAAAAATAAAAGACAGTTTCTGTTACCATGGAGGTGTAATGTCAGTAGAAGAAATGTATTTATGTAATATTTGATCACAAAGGACATGAAGAAGAAAGAGACAGTAAGCCAGAGAGAAACAAACAATGAAAAAAGGCAGACAGGAAAAGCGAGATAGAGAGCTTGGGTTGTCTTAGACATTAAGATGTCTGAGCTGTGCTTAACTTCCTCAGTTTCTCCTCTCAGACAGAAATACACCAAAAGCAGGATTACAGAGCGATTGCAAGAAAAACACTTGGCGCTCAGGGTAGACAAATGTGTACACTTTGAGAAAAGTGCGCGTGGTTGTGTATTTAAATGTTTGACTCAGAGCTCTCCAGTGTAAACAGCACCATAAGACATGCATGTCTATTTCCTGTCTGAACTCCTCCCCTTTTCTACACATCCCCTGGACCTTAAGACCACAGCAAACACGCCATTAATTGGAGTCTGTAAGGTGAAAAAAGCTCAGAGCACCAGAAGGGCTACTTTCATCGATTAACTTGAAAAGGGCCAACACGAGTAAAAGTCCACTCAAGTGACTTTCTTCATTATTTATTTTTTAAACACATATACTCTCAGAAATAAAGGTGCAAGAGCTGCTGCTGGGGCTGTATCTATTCAAAAAATACACATTTATACCTAAAGGGTCAATACTGGAAACTCAAAGGTACGCACAAGAGTAGTTTTTGAAATTTTAGGAACTAATATGTAAGCTTTAGGTACAAATGTGTACCTTTTGAAAAGCTACTGCCCCAGTGACAGCTTTCGTACTTTTATTTCTGAGAATGATACGATTTACTAACGCTCATGTACTTATTATTGAATATTATTCAACAAGATTATAATGTTAAATAAAATATGATAGAAATTAAATTAGAATGGACCAAAGATCTTGACATGAATGCCATGTTTCCAGCAGGTTCAGTTTTACATGTGCAAATAACAGCCTATAACCACATTACCTTCTGCGCTTAAGTAAACAGTGAAAACAATAAAACTATTTGAATAAAATGAATACAATAAATAGGCCTACTGTGCAAATTACAAGTTGTCTCAGAGTAATCTAAAAAATAAATAAATAAATAAATCAGTCATTGATGGAAAAAATTCGGTTAACATAACCTCATAATGATATATAGGATCTGGCAATATTTACTGCGCAGCGATGATATAAAGGAAATTTTGTTTTGTTTTTGTTTGTTTGTTTTACGTACAAACGCAGCTGTCCTAAAGAAGATATCAATAACAATATCTAGAGAAATAGCTAATATTTGCTAATACTGTAGATTACAGCAAGATTGAAAATAGACACCCTGCAATAAAGCTGTGTGTGTCGTCAAGTGAAGTGAGACAACTGTGAAACTCTACAGTCCTGTTCAACTAAATATCTATACTCTTGGGAAGCTGCTTGACCGATTAAATTAGTGGACTGGAACTAACTGTTGTATAAATATTAAATGCATGCCCACACTGAACACTATGTATTTGGAGTTGCAACTGTTCTTATTTTCTGTTTGGCCTGCCTAAAGTTCTGAGACCACTAATGAAGAGATTTTTAAAAATTATAATAATTTGCATAAAAACATAAAAAGCACCACTGGAATACATTATTGAATAATCAAATTTGTAGTTCTCTGATTAGATTTTAAGTTTGCCCTCCTAAAATATAAACAATGGGATCCGATATGGAGTCCATTACTGAAAATATTATTCAAATGTATTGTTTATATCAAATACTGTAATTACTTTAGTCTGACAACGAGTGTGAAATGTGAATTTGTGAATGTATTCACTTTGTCTCTTCTTTGTTGGACAGCAGCATCTGAGTTGTATGAACTTCACAGATTTGTGTAAAACTTGGTTTCTAATATAATTCAAGGTGCAAATAACATCCTAGGCTTTAATGGATGGACATCTCATTACCTGTATATTACTGAGTAGTAGGCTAAATATATTGCAAAAAACAAAACTGGATTTCAAAACCATCTGATTGTTGCTAGCAATTTCTTTTATTTTCTTTCTTGAGTGACTAAAACTAAAACCAGAAATGTAGTTTGTGGATCATTTACTGTGAACCAAGCTTTGAGACACTGAAAACAGGAGCAGCTCCCATCAAATGATCACAGTGCTGCAATCAGATTACTTATTTATATACTGTAGTAAAAAATCTGCTATCTTTGTGGTTTGACCAGCATGCGTCTCAATTTTCACTCACAGTACGTCTAAATTCTGCCTAAATGTTGAAGAACAGGCACCCTACACTGCACTGCAAGCTCTTCACGTCTGTTTTTCTCTCTGTCTTCTTGTGTCTGTGATTCCCTCTCCTTTTGGCTTTGGCACAAGGATGGATGAAGAGAACGAGAGGACTCTCAAGGTCAGCACTGCTCCAGGGAAACACCGCTTCACAGTTACATCATTCCACACTATCACTTCATTCCTGCCTGGGTCTATATTTTTGTTTGATACGAAAAAGGAATCAGAGCTCAAGTAAGAAATCTTTATTCTGTGTGAGCACAGTGTTCCAAGGAATGTTGCTCCAACAATGATTACATTGTTATGATCAATAGCTGTCATGATCAATAGATCTTGATGCTTCACAATTCAGAGTTTATTTTGTGCTGAGCGAAGTAAAGTGTTTACCTTGTCCACTGTGACAGCGATAGCTGCAGTAAATGGTCATATGGGTCAGGCATTTACCCCAGCCACCTCAGTCAAAAGCACAGTCAATGTTACTCACCAGTTATCTTTTGCTACTCATATTCCCTATCTGTGGCTTCATCTGGATTAACCTCGAATCCGATAAAGAAAACGTATTAATTAAACTTTAATTGCCATAAACGCCATTGCATTGAAAGACTATTACATCTTTATAAACATTGTTTGTATTGTCTGCTTCTGTCTTCAGCGTGTTGTGTGACAAAAGAGCGGACCTACACAAACTCACTATGGATCCCTGACCATCCAGTCAAGTTGACGTACTCAGACAATTAGTAAAGGCATTTAAAGCCTCACTTCTCCCAGAAGACTCAAACATCTCAAACCGCCTGTCTCACTCCCACTGCTAGCTGTTCATCGAGATGCAATCACAGAAATTCCCCACTGAGCACTCAAAGGTAGCTTTTCTGATATTATGGCTAAATGGTAAAGTATTGTTGTGGTCCAGAGACATATGGAACTAGAGGTCTGCATTCCATCGGCTGTACCGCAGGAGCTGCGGGACCCGATTAGATTTGTTGCGGTGCAGGAATAAATTTCCAAATAAAACGTGGTAGCGGTCGGTGTAATTTGAACGGGAGTGGGCGGTCTAGCAATATATCGCTCCCGACGTTATTTCGGAACAGCATATATGTGATTTCCTAATTCTTATTGAGCACCGGTACAGCCAGTGCTCAGGACTGTTACACATGATGAACGCATGAATCAGTGCTTTCTGCACGTGGGTTTTTTTTTTTTGCACAGTCTGTGCGTGCATCATTTGCATAACAGTCCTCAGAGCGGGCTTTACCAACATGGGAGAGCAAAGTGAAGATGCGCTGTTCTTCAGCTTGCATTAGAAAATGATCAGTTTACTGTTAGGAAACCCACATCAGGCAAGACTGATGTATGGGAGTCTTTTTCATGCATCATAGATGCAAATGGGAAAAAAATTGCGCAATTTGATAATACCTCAAAGATTTACCCTTTAGCAGTCACAAGACAGAAACCTCATCACAAAGGGGCAAACAAAACATTTTAAAGACATTTAGCCTACAATCCTTGCACAACATACAGTTTTATCTGTTATCTCTCTCTTTTGGTAGTACACAATTTAAATGTGATATTTTGAAAACCAAATCTAAATTTAGCGGGAGCGGTCGGGGCGGGTAGAAAATGGGGCGGGGCGGGTGGCGGGTGAACAAAGGCTGAATATATGGCGGGAAAGGTTATGTGCAGAATAAAACCTTGCAGGAGCAGAACTAAAAAAATTGTCCCACGCAGATCTCATTACAGAATATCAATAATGCCATAATCAACTCCTTTGATTCATCACTTTAAAAAAGTTTTTGTACAGCTACCAGAGTGCTCTACACCTTCAATCAGATACGTCGGCTTCTACACGTGAGCACACTTTACAGTTTCACACCTTAGCAGCCTTTTGTGGATGAAAGGAAAGAGCCCTACTCAGTATGTATTGTCAAGAGCTAAACCCACAGATCAGATTATTATGATAATGTTGGTCTAGAAAAAAGAAAGGCACAAGGATTTCCCAAAGACTCACTGCATGCCAGCTCAGTGAAGCCACTCAGTAGTCTGCTTCACCTTCCGTTGATACTACAGTACCATACAAATCGACTTCACATGTCTGAACTCTGAAGAATGTAACTGACGCCTCAACCAAATGGAATAAAATAGTTTCATTTCTCTATTATGCACTGACCAGGTAACCACAACATTAAAAACCTGATGCCCTGTCTATACTTATCTATCCTGATTCTCCCACAGAACCAGAGCCTATTCTCCCTTCAGTCATCATTGTGAGTCCCATTCAGCAGAATAATGATGAGGAAATCTGCAATGGCACTCTCCAACAACCAGCTCCACTGGGAGGTCCAGAAGGAAATATTTACATACCCACTACCTTAAGACAAGTTCTTCTGAGCTCTGATCACAATCCTCTGGGCTTTGAACATCTAGACCTTCTTGCTCTTAAGACTCGGTACTGGTGGCCTAGTATGATTGATGACATTACCAGGTATATCTGTAGTTGCAGTCTTTGCCATGTCCAAAACCCCTCGCCATCTCCCTCCAGGAAAGCTCATTGCCACATTTGTTCCATAGAGGCCCTGGTCCAACTTAATTAGTTAACTGTTGAATAAAATCATAAAGTCAGTTTTGTTTTATGTGTGTACAAAAGTATTCTTGGATTTTTATTTTTTTTTTTCT
>CAIGQW010000302.1:4608893-4621987 GCA_903798125.1 Danio choprae | reverse complement strand
GAGAGAGAGAGAGAGAGAGAGAGAGAGAGAGAGAGAGATTGCATGGCAGTTTTAATAGTTACACTGCTCCCACATACAAGATCCAATGTTATTAAGATTACAGATGATTTAATAAGCCCATCCATGGGGTAATCAATACCATTAAAGTTAAATGTATTGATGTATTCAAAGGTCTTGCAAATGAAATTATCAATTACAGCATGTCAATGACAACTGAATAACAATTACAATTTTTTATTGGCTGACTTTGAGGGTTTAAGGACATATCGGAGGTTAAAAACAAAGCATATATTAACCCAAACAACAGTTGAACAACTAGAAATGAGCACAACATAAAGATGTTTTTTCTACCTCTAGAAATCCAACCAACCAACCAACCAACCAACCTTGTGACTAAGGGTCCCATAACAATTTTTCATCTCAATGATATTATCAGTAATAAAATGTTACCAAGCTGGACCTGAGGACTTTATTGATCACTGCTGTTATCTGTGCCATCTTCACACAGCAGGAGCCAATTCCTTATTGCAAGACAATGTCTATAAATAGAACAAAGTATAAGCAGTTAGCTCAGGAAACCGCAGATGCCATCCATGTTTAAGCAGTAATGCATCAGTACTTACCATCAGGAATAAGCAAGCAGTTAGTGGTACTGTATGTTAAAGTGCCCCAAATATGCTATTAAAGGTTCCTAATTTTGTTTTGAAATCATTCTAGAGTAAGTTTACATGCATCCAAGACCAGAATTTCCTCATAATATACATTTTACATCTCATTTCTCAAAGATTCTCAAAAAAATTATTTGAAGTTTCATCTACTCTTCTCTGATTGGTTTGCTACTCTGATTGGTTTGCATCTGGACCAAAAACTGCCCATGAACACGCCAAATGGATGAAAACTGCCTGAGAGGAGAGAGCATGTTCTGCCTCTACATGGGAGGATGTGTTTTTCCGCACCTGTGGAGGGCAGTAGTTGCTTTCAATTCACAATAGGAACCCGAAACTTCCGACACTCACGTGCAAAGCGTAAACAAAGCAGCATTCAGTACCATTATCACAGTATTTGTTACTCGCCATGAAGGGATTTGCTCCTGCAAATATGTCTAATAATCTAATAATTCATATCGTTTGCAAATATTTGAGAAATATAGTAAAATTACAGTTAGCCTCTTTGTGTTCCTTCTTGACATCAATTGTTTATTTTCTACATCACTTCACTACGTCACAGTTATGCTCAGATTTGTTGCTGAATAGTCTTACTGAGCAGCATTACTGTTTTTATAATACATCACACAAATAAATACAAAAAAAAAAAATAGTGAAGTTTATTTATAAACTAATTTCGAGAGGATCACGTGCTTATGATTGCTACGGCTCGTCCCGCATTATCCAATTCATGATTCACCAATCAGACGATTCCTAAGCCACTATAAATACCCTAAGTTTCATATCACAGCCATCTTCGTTTTGAAGAATCCCCCCTTCCACCCCTACTCCTCCTTTCCTAAATGGGTGGCATGGTGGCCCAGTGGTTAGCAATGTTGCCTCACAGCAAGAACGTCACTGGTTCTAGTCCTTACCAAGCCAGCCGATGTTTCTGTGTGAAGTTTACATGTTCTCCCCATGCTCACATGGGTTTCCACCGGGTTCCCCGGTTTCCTCCCACCGTCCAAAAACATGGAACTTAAGTTAATTGACTAATCCAAATCGGCATCATAGACATGCTCCTATTAAGTAGTTATCTCAAGAGCAATCACTATCTGTTCATTAGCTACTACAGCAGGGGAGTTGTCTCGAGATCTACCTGAGCTCAAACTCCCCTCTCGCCTTGCAAACGGGAGGGAGCCCCGGACTCGAGGATCTATGAGCTCAGGGCTCTCTTTGACAGCATGCCAAACAAGCTTTATAATCAATCATCAGCTAAGTGTGAACTCTTGAAATATATATACACTACCTGACAAAAGTCTTGTCGCCGATCTCAGTTGTAAGAGCAACAACTAATAAATTGAATTCTAGTTGATCATTTAGAAAAGTGGCAGAAGGTAGATTTTTCCAATCCCAATCATCACAAATACTGCAGAAGACCTATTGGAACCTGCATGGACCCACGATGCTCACAGAAATCAGTCAAGTTTGGTGAAGGAGAAATCATGGTTATACATTCAGTATGGGGGCGTGCGAGAGATCTGCAGAATGGATGGCAACATCAACAGGCTGAGGTATCAAAACATTTGTACTGCCCATTACATTACAAACTACAGAAGAGGGCAAATTCTGCAGCAGGATAGCACTCCCTCTCACACTTTAGCCTCCACATCAAAGTTACTTAAAGCAAAGAAGGTCAAGGTGCTCCAGGATTGGCCACGCCAGTCACCAGACATGAACATTATTGAGTATGTCTAGGGTAAGATGAAGAAGGAGGCATTGAAGATCAGTCCAAAGAATCTTGATGAACTCTGGGAGTCCTGCAAGAACGCTTTATTTGCCATTCCAGATTACTTTATTAATAAGTTATTTGAGTCATTGCAGAGGTGTATGGATGCAGTTGTTTAAGCTCATGGGAGTCATACACAATATTAATTCTGGACCATAATTTTAAGTGATAAGAATTTTGTCTAAGCAAAGTCAGACCTTACTGTCCTATTTAATTAAAAATCAAGGCATGATCATATTTTATTTTGGTAAAATAAGCATAATCTAGAGGCCTTTGCCTTTCATATTAGCCACTTCTGATACCAAACTAGAAGTCGAGTTATTATTTGTTGTTTCTAAAATTAGGACAGGTGACAAGACTTTTTTCAGGTAGTGTATAGAAAAACCTTTAAACTACTAGCAAACACTGCACAGATGGTCTTAAAAACACATCACCCAGACTATTCATAAATAAGTAAATACTGCAAAAAATATATATTTACATGCATCAGAATTAAGCCTTGTACAATTTACATGCAAAGAATGAATGTAAAAAATGACATCACTCAAAAACGCAGTTCCACAAACACAGAGCAACAAACTAGTAGATGGTTTCTTTCTCTCTGAGCAGGTGTGGCGTGTGCCAAGGTGTTGAGCAGATGAAAGTGTGAAGGCAGGTGAAAGATTGCGAAGACAGACACAGACATACTGTCTCCCTCAGGTCAGAGAGGAGAAAAAGAAGCTTTCAAAAACAGAGTGTGGATAAACTCAATAATAGCGGATGGATAGATCCACAGCCACGAGTCATCAAGGGCTCCACACAGTGGCAGTGAGGTAAGAGGTCACAAACCGAGTGGGAACAGTAATGAAATCGACTTCATTCCAATAACGAGAAAACCCTTATCTGCCATTACACTCAACTCTGTCAGAAACCTCTGAAGAGCAGATCACATGGAGATATGCACGTGGGCGGTGGCATGCGTGTCTTCTGCATGTGAGGATACATATGCAGTTTTGGATAAAAAGCCTTCTATCTTGTTGGTAAGTAGCCAATGTCCTATCGCAGAGCCAAGAAGAGACTTTTTTTCTTCACTTGGCACTTGCTGCAGGTGACAGAGGTCTGGCTAATGCGAAGACATGCTCTTCCCTCACTGATCACAGCATGGAACACAGAGCTCCATCTCCACAAACTCTTTCACACATTTCTCTGACGGGGGAAAGATGTAACTGGGGCACACTTTTCACTGGCAGACGTTTCGGACAGCTGAGAGCAAGGTCAAAACCAGCTGAAATGAGACAGAATATTGATAGTTTCCATGCCCACTTGCTAAAAGTGATATCAGATACCCATTTCACACAAGCTGATTCTTTAGGGTCTAAGTGAAAAGTCTATAATTTAGTGATTCAATTCCTCGATGGTAGTGTAAATAAACACTCTTTTTACACTTTTACACTCTTTTATGTAGAAAACTCCACAGTCCACAGTGAATCATTTCGCTTCATATCTCTTTAAATGCTAATGAGCTGCTGTCCCCAGCCCTGTCTGGTGTCTGTTTTACACATTCTCTGTCTGCAGTGTGGGTCGGTCCAGATGCAGTGCAGAAATTGGCCATTGTGCTTTCACACAGCACACGTTTGCAGTGCGATATCTATCATTCACTTAATCTGCAGTTTTATGATAAAACAATTTAAATTTAATTACATGTAAACATTACACTTAAAAAAACAAACAATTTAAAAAGTTCAGTGTTCCCATGCCTTTTCCTTAGTGTTTACATCTTTGTACGTTATACAATCTGTGGGTTATATGGAATTCTGTGTTTTTTACCAGTCGAGTTTCATCCAAATCACTTATTCATCATATCATCATATCATTATTCAACATATCACGCAAGTTAGGGTAACAAGTAAGAAATAGTGTGTGATTAATTTAAGAGCTGCATACTCCCGTGTGTATGTGTATTTTATAAAGGCAGATACAAATCGTATACTGTAAAACCAGTAAGTCAATTACCATATCTAATTGAAAAAATAATAATTTCATGTCCTAGCACATCAATGTCAATGAAAGCGACTCTGTATAAAACTGCCAAATATTTCAATTAACACACTGAATTAAACAGAAAAAAGACTATTGTAAAATGAACTGTTTATCATTGTCGAGTGTTGATAAATAGAAGACATTTGTCATATGTATTTATTTACTACAGTTTAGGGGACATTTACAAAACAGCATTTAGGGGCCTAAATACAGACATTTTGAATCTTGAATCTGAGTGGTGTCTTTGAGCAAACAACAAAAAAGATAAATGTTTTGAAAATTGTATTAATGTTCTGTCCTTGCATATTGTATATTCAGTCTATAAGCATGATAGGTTGTATTTGACAAGTAAAACAACAATGGCTTACTATAGGACATACAGTAATGCATGCATAATAAAATAATGTTTTTGTCATTTTCGCAGAGCCTTTAGATTTAAAATATATATATAAATTCCCCCCAAAAAACATAAAGAAAAACATGTTTCTCTATTTTTAGTTCATCTGAGATTTGTATATGTGCCCTTACAAAGGATGTTAGTGCATTGTGGGAAACAATCATCTAAGCGTCCTGGATTTGGTTTCAGCTCTACTGCTTTAAGCAGTGTTGTTCTCTTTTGTCAGTCCAGGTTAGGTTTTAATGCAAGTCCCTTTTGTCTGTAGCACCTTTCCACTCATCCTCATACCCAGCTAATGAGTTGGATTACATAAGAGTACAACTTTCTGCACGCAAATGGCAAGCTAAATAAATGTAAACAGTAATGAACACACATACTGGGATGCAGACAGTCTCATTATCATGTTTTCTGCCTCAGGGATTATAGACGACAAGGCCTACTTCTGTGTTAATGCATGTGCATTTGTTTTCTGCTCTACAAAAACAATGATTAAGGAAAGTATTGCCTAGTTTTCCCAGATAAAAATATCTAAATATCCTTAAAACAAGGTTGGAAATATTGTATAATATGAGAACAGCTTTTTTCTGCTTACTATTCCATTGTCAAAAAGCTTTTTTTAAAAGTGTCATTATATTATTTAATTTACTGTTAATTTACTGTAAAGTAAATAGCTTGAGCTTTAGGTAAAAGTTTTTTTAATTATTTTGTTTTTTACAAAAGCATAAAGTCATATTAAACTAGGGATAGAATGTTTCTTCTATCTTTTAAAGGCTGGTAGTTCTTTATAAAACCTATGGCAGATTTTGGCAGATATTAGCAGACAGTTATTACTCTACTAACTGCTAGTTGAAATTGAGTTATAAAGTAACTTGTAGTCAACAGTATGTCTAATGGGGACCGTCAACTGTATATATGTTCAGTGGTGTAATGTAACAAGTATTTTTTGCAATATTTATACTTTACTTGAGTTTTTAAATTTTTCTGGCAACTATAAATTTGACTTTGATAAATTCTATACTTTTACTCCGATACATTTCCATAATGGACTTCCATTACTTACTACAAAATGAAACCAAGGAAACAACTGCATGTCCGTCTGACAAATCAGTGGTCAGATCATGCTAACAAGTGTTTGATAATAATTGACAAAAGACAAAAAGACAAAAAAAAAATTGCAGACTGATCTCTAGTACTCGAATGACTACTCGTTGATGTGTTATTTCTTGTAGTCAACAGTATGTCTAAAATGGAGCAGCACAATAAAATGTCAGCAGATATTAGCATTCAGTTTACTGATATCTACTAACTGCTATACTTGACATGTATCTACGAAGTACTTGCAGTCAACTCTATGTCTAGCATAGCATCAAAATACAGTGTTACTTTGCAAATTACATGCAAATAAAAGAAGAAAGAACAGGTTTATGTAAAAGGATTGGAACTATTCTGATGAAAAGTCAGACTGTCTGGAAAACTTACACCTACACTATCCCAAGCTCATTATCCTCAGCTGAAGCACAGCTAAAGCTCTCAAAACCTACTCAAAGATAACCTTGACAGACAGAAACGTGAATCTGCGCCTTACAGAACTATCAACAGTACTGATAAAAGACCAGCATGACCGAGATGTTGACCCACGCAGCAAGATAGACAGAGCGTGGCAGAAGAACAAGAGACAGTCACACTGTTCATAAGGGAACTTTCTGCACAGAACCTTCAGTTCTCACTGACTGCCGATGGCAATTTTCTGTAACTGTTACAAAATTTCGATCCCTAGTGAAACGACAATATGCACTGGTTGACTGATCTGGATGTTACATCACACAAAAAGAGGACTCGTCTTTAGGGATATGTACGCATTTTTGAAGCTAAATTTCCAGAGTCACCAGTTTATAAATGTGTATTTTATTTCTGAACATACTACTACTAATACAAATACATTGATTTTATTTATTGTATGCAATCTTGCAGCCCTCTTGGGACATTTGTATGGACTACAAGACTGAAACACATATTCTAAAAAAAAAAAAAAAAAAACATTTCACAGCCTATTCGTGCGATATTTTAAGTGCCTGATGTACAAAAATACATCTAGATGCGGTATATACAAAACACGTCTATATCATGCGTTTCTTCATATCGCTTTGACATTATCTGGTTCCTAAGGCTGTGTGCGCCGTTGTGTTATCTGCATACATCAGTGTCAGAAAGACAGGCTCTCCTTCTTGCGACCAAGGAGAAGCAATTTTCTTGCATGTTACATCGCAAATCAAAGATCTTCATAGTAATTGAATATGCGCTGATCCCGATGGTGTGGCTCACTGTAGGGGTCTGGGAAGTGGGGGTCTCCTGCGCTCGTGTCTGTATGAGATAGCATATGAGCAGTAATGAGAGCAGACTCGGAGCTGGCTCACGCTCAAACCATCATGCTGCTCTCCATTTGGGCTGAGAGATGGAGGAGATTTAACCTCCAAACAATGAGATTTAAACAAAAGCTTTTCAACTCATCCAGGGAGAGGCCCCGTGAATTTCTTTCTTTCTTTTTTTTTTTCAGAAAAAAGAAGAGTAATGTTGTTGCATTATTCATATGAAAACTACATCTCAGCTGTATCAAGAATCTAAAAGACAGTTCTAGGCTATCTAAGTGCGGCAACCTGCTGTTTGAAAAGTGGCTATTCTTCACTAAACATGTCTCAACGAGACAATGCAAAAAGTAAAAACTTGTCTTCGTAACCAACTGCATTATGATATTATGATCAGTCGTGGAAAGAATTCAAAAAAATTTAACTCAAGTAAAAGTACCATTACATGCCATTACATTAAAAAAAAACTTATAGCACAATGAGTAAAAGTGTGTGTTGTAAATATTACTTAACATATGAGTAAAAAGTAGCCATTTTAAAAGTACTCAGAAGCTGTGAGCATTACGCTGTGAATATGCTATGAAATGTTGATGCATTTACATGCAGAGTGAAATCTGTGTAGCCTATGGGGCAAAAATCTAGCTGTGATGAAATGTTACACCATAGGTTATCCACTTTGAACCCTGACTAACAAGCTACAAGTGTGCAGCAGTTGTTGCTGCAAGCTTGTGCATGTATTTGAAAACGTACAATTCTATAGTGCATTTAGCCTCCTTTAGGCATCCTTTAATTTCTTATAAGAGCAATTTAGCATTATCTTGGATGTTTGCTGCATTTATAAAGTGTCTGTTGACCTGTCTTGAGGTCAGACAGATTATTCGACTTGTTAACATCTCAAATAACAAACTTGCAAAACATATGTGAATACTTCATATTACTTACACATGCTTAATCTGAATATATTCCGAATCCTCTTCATTTTTCTGTCAGATTCAAGCACAAGCTGCGGCTAACAGCTTCTCTGACTGACTGTTTACACAGCGCAAAAAGTATGTGCTTGAAGGCGCGTGACGCTTCCTGGTGATGTGGAGCTGATCTGTGAATCACAGCACATTATGTATTATATAGAGGTTTTTCGTCTGGCCTGGAAAGAAAGTATACTTAACCTTAGAAAAGCTTTAAAGTCTGCTAGATCTGCTTATTTTTCAACTTTGATAGAAGAAAATAAACACAACCCTAAGGTCCTGTTAAACACAGTAGCCAATCTAACTAAAAATAAAGCATCAACATGCTTTCACATGCAATTTTTTCACATGCAAGATTGATGATATCAGAGATAAAATAAGCAAATTTATTGCCAAATTTCGACATATGCTATCAATGTCTGATGCAGAAAAGCTTATTCATGCTTTCATGACCTCTCAGTTAGACTACTGTAATGTGTTACTAGGCGGTTGCCCTGTTGGCCTAATTAACAAACTTCAGCTAGTTCGAAATGCAGCTGCTAGAGTGCTTTCTAGAACAAAGAAATATGATCATATTACTCCAGTTCTTTTATCATTCCATTGGCTCCCTATTAAATTATAGCCCCTCACGTCCACTATGCTCAATTAATTCTGGACAACTGATTATTACCAGAATATCAAAATCAACTGTAGGCGGTAGATCTTTCTCATATCTGGCACCTGAACTCTGGAACAGCCTTCCTAGCACAGTTTGGGAAGCAGCCACACACTGTCAGTTTAAAACTATATTAAAGACACATCTCTTTGCATTAGCATACACATAAAACACAAATGCTTTTGAAATCCAAATCCTCTAAAGGATTGTTAGTTTGCATTATTTAGGGCAACCAGAGCCGGGAACACTTCCCAAAGGACATTATAATTTGACCGGCATCTGCGCTTATGTTAGTCTGTTTTTATTAATCCCGAGGTTTCCATAATCCTGGACCAGGCCGTATCCTGAACAGCTGCTGTGGTGGTCATGGAGGATTGGAGAGCATGAGACTGATTCCTGTAAGACCCCAGTGACAGACGAGTCTTTGCATTGATCCTGAAGGGCCAGCCTGTACACCGGCCGATGACCTCTCCCACCTACAGCTTCTCCACGATGGATGTTCAGCTTTCTTTAACCTCCGGCGCTTAGACCGAGGCTCTGCACAAGAAGTTTGGCCATAGGAGAAATTGTCATGCCCAACTGAGCCTGTTTTCTCTCAAGGTTTTTTTCCTACACTTTCGTCAATTGGTGAAGTTTGTTCCTCGCCGCTGTCACCACTGGCTTGCATGGTTCGGGACTTGTGAAGCTGTGCATCAATGGATTTGCTCTTCAGCACCTTCAGCAACCACACTGAACTAAACTAAACTCTGAAAACTGGATTGGCACTGTTTCAATTTACTATAATCTCCTATGTTAAGCTGCTTTGACACAATCTACATTGTAAAAGCGCTATAGAAATAAAGATGAATTGAATGGAATCTTGAGGGCGGGCCTTTCAGAGGAACTAGGAAATATGTCGTTTTCATGTTTGCTGAGTAGCTGTATATAATCTAAGTAAGATATATGAAAAAAATTACGTGATTTTCTACAAATGAAGCATGAGCGCACATTGCTTTGCATCTTATAAAAACAACCAAGCCTTAAAAATACACTGTGGACCACCCCTTTAAGTGCCGTTTGGAATTTTTGTCATAAATTATCATTTTTTTTTATGTTTTTATGTCTTATGTTTATGTTCAGTTACTTCACATTAAATGCAATAAAAATAAACTAATGCATTTATTTATTTTCCATAAATGTGAAATTACTGAACCCGTAGACAGGAGCCTGAGAAAAATGCTAATTTTAGAAGATTTCAGTCTTTTGCATCTGAACTCTTCAGTTCCAGAGAAAAACTACTTAATTAAAGTCATTTGAGTTTGTAATTCATAGCTTTACACCACTGATTAATAGTAGTAGATTTATTAAAACATCTGGAATCTCAAAATAAATTATGGTTAATTATTGGAGTCCCAAGGTTGTTAAAAACATACTGAATTTGTTTTATACAGTTACAGTTCTGTTAATATTAAAATATGAAGGCGGTCTTTAAATATACACAGAACAGAGCCACTCTTAATTACCGTACATTTGGGACTTGAAAAGTGCCAGGTTGGGTTCATATTGGAACTTGTCAAAACCAAAAGCATAAACCAATGGTTCTTAAAATGGGGTTATATTAGTTATACATAACATTCTATTATCTTTTGCTATTTTATTCTCACTGTTGTAGCTTTTCCACTGCATGGCCTTTTTTCCAGTTTGCACTGGATCGGCTCCTCAGCTACCTGTATGATGAAGTTCAAATTTTAAGGGCACCAATATAGGTCAATAACAAATTGCCAATGGGAAAAATGAAACATAAATTTAAATAAATAAATGTAATATTTGACCCCGGACCACAAAAACATTTATAAATCATACATTTTTATTTGAGATAGCTATTTGAAAATCAGGAATGTGAGGGTTCAGAAAATAATCTAAATACTCAGAAAATTGCCTTTAGATTGTCAAAATTAGGTTCTTGGAAATGCATGTTATACTAATCAAAAATGTAGTTTTAAAAAAAGTAGTTTTGTATATCTTCATGGAACATTATTTTATTTAATATTCTAATGATTTTTGTTATAAAAGGAAAAAAAAGGCTGATACAATCTATTTTTGGTTATCATTTGTTGTCCAGCATCACATATTATATAAATCATATATATATATATATTTTTTTTTTACTCCTTTTTTTTCATAATAATTACAAACAAATGTGCAAAAGTTGTGAAAACTCACAAGCCTATATGTGTAACACTTAGTGCTTGTACATCTGACGTTTCATTCTAAACCACAAAAATGTTCAGTTCAGATGTGGGCCCTCACTGTGATTGAGCGGTCCCTGCAGGCGTCCCTCTTTCAGCCAGTCTAGAGATGAAAGCTTGTCAGTCCCACCCCTCAACAATGACAAGTCACAATTAGTGTGAAACCTCCAGCAAAACCACAGAGGAGTAACACATGCACATATCCACACTCCAAAACTTCAGAAGTCCAACTCACACGATCAAAACAAACACGCATGTACATGTCGCCTATAATGTAACCCTCCTTCCCTCATTTTTCTCTCTCTCTCATGGAGAGCTGAGGAAGGAGCTGGTTAATCCTGGCATGATTTATATGAATATGGATCTCCTACACCACAGCACAGAGGCCTGAGAGCAATTACTCCTGAACAAAAACCTTCCCTGAGCTGTCACACATCATCCCGCAAGCGCAACACCGAATGGCCAGAGCAATTTATCTGCCTCCTGCATCAGAAATACTGACGCCACAGTCATCTCTCTGAATGAAAAGTCTGTTCTTCACATATCACTTTATTTCAACACCACACACTTTATTGTTTGACACTCAGATACAGATTGCGTTACAGATATTGTGAAAACAATGAAGCCTTTTCATTTGATCACCTGGTTTATGAAACCAATAGCTGTTTTGGAGAGCCGGGAGTCTGTGGTTTGACGGGCACAGTCACATATGTCATGGAGACAAAACCAATTTGATAGCGTAAAATCTGAGCCGCGAGTCATGAGGTTAATTTGATGTAACCGATTTAAAGTGCCAGTGCAGAGATGATGGATGCTGAGGCTCTGACAGAGACGTAGAAGGCTGAATTAAGCATGTCATCCATCTTGCACAGGATGACAGTGTCGTCATGACCCTCAGGAGAAATCCTTGACACAAAAGTGCCCTTCAGTGCAAAAGGGGACACTCCACTGAGTGATTTTTGGGGTAAATACAAGTTAGTGTAGGGTGGAGGCTTCAGATAGGATAGGTAGGGTAATTAGACTTGGGACAGTTTTAGTGTCCCGAGATATTATGGAACAATGATGTTTTGTCCCTGTGGCAGTTTGCTTAAATCTAGGCAGCGGGTATTGGGAAAGTTGCTTTTCAACATTTATCTTCACAAAAATAGTTGCAACAATCTTGCAACTATTGCAAGAAAAAACTACCAAAACTCAATCTCATAGAGTTCACCACATGAGTAGCTCACTATCCTTTGCAGCATCTTCTATGGTGCCGTGTTTTTATTCCCATCCCTCTAGTGACAGCAAAACACACACTCACACACTTGTACTGTATGTGGCTTACAAAGACTCTCCACAGGCATAATGTATGTTAAGCTGTAAAAAACATTTATAATATGGCCCTACCAATAAACCCAACACCCACAGGAAACCTGTGGCAAATTCTGAAGGTTGAAAGTCCCTGTTAAGTATGATTTCTAAACATTTTGAATTATGAGAGCACAAGGCATGTCCTCATAAACCAGCTAAATAGAGAACAACTAGGTCATTTCCATGTCATTATACATTTGTGTGTCCTCATAAATCACATAAACAAGTACACACCTGTTAGATCACATTAACCAAATGTGCTCCTTAACATATTTAGAACAATTCAGTCTTTGTGGAAAACCACTCCTAACTGCCAAAGTGTTCATCAATTTTAAGTACAAATTATTAAAATCTTTGTCTTAAAAATAAACAGTTTTTATGTGTGTATGGCTAGGCTTCTCCTTTTTTTAGAGAGATAACAGTGAGCTTCTACAATTTAGAGGTGAAATTTGAGCTTTTTATTGTTTGAGTAAATTAAAATAGTTATATGTATTACTGTTTTAAAAAGCTTTAATTAGTGTGAAAAAATGCTACATTTTACATATACAGCCATTTAGTATCCACAACACATTAGTTAGTAAAAGAAAACTCGAGAGATTCTGCTGGAGATTTGAACTGTTACATAATATTTTTACCTAACTTTTGAGTGATGTCTCACTGTACTGAACAGTGGAATGATGAAAA
>CAIGQW010000302.1:4579716-4590115 GCA_903798125.1 Danio choprae | reverse complement strand
TCTCTCTCTCTCTCTCTCTCTCTCTCTCTCTCTCTCTCTCTCTGTACAAGGGGAAAACATGAGTTAGGATGTCTTTCTGAGCTCAAAGCCCTCGTCCCAGACAGCATGCAAATTATGCTTATTCCTTAATCAGTCAAATATCTGAAAGAGTTCAGATATTTCAAGTGAAATTATTTTTCAAGAAAGATGTTATCTGTAGTTCTGTGAATATTCTCATCATTACAATCCTGTATGTTCAAAGCAAGTAATGTGAATGGGTTGTTCACAGGGCTTCAGATGAACTTGGAAGAGTTGGGTTTTAAGTTGTCGTTAGAATGATACTAGTAAATAAGCAGTTCATGGGGGAATGAGAAGATCATTCCACCAGCATGGAACGTTGAATGAAAAGGTTTTGGAAAGTGATTTATAGCATCTCTGTGATGGTACCACAAGGTGGTGCTCACTCACCGAACGGAGGCTCCTGGAGGTGATGTAGACCTTCAGAAGAAGGTGAAGTTAAGAGGGTGCAGTGCCAGTGGCTGTTCTGTAAGCAAGCATCAATGATTTGAACTTGATACGAGCCTTGACCAGTAAACAATGCAGAGAGATTAAGAGAGGTGTTACATGGGCTCTCTTTTGCTCACTGAAGACCAGAAGAGCTGCAGCGTTCTGGATCCTCTGTAGAGGTTTAAGGGTGCAAGACAGAAAAAGCATTGCAATAGTCCAGCCTAAAAAGAGATTGGACTAAAAGTTGTGCAGCATGATTTGTTAGGAAGGGTCTGATTTTTCTGATGTTGAAAAGTGCAAGCCTGAGGCTGCAGAAAAGTGACATTGCAGTAATAGAAACTGGTTATATAATAGACGTGGATGGTTTGGACAAAAACTCTTATTAACATGTAAAAAAAACTTTTTTCGCATGCTGCAGTGCCATGTTCTGTGTTATTAAGGCACAGAGTAATCTAGCAATGGAGCTCTGGTGTATAAGAAAAAAGACAAGTGATGATTGAAGAATGGACTTTAATTTTGTGTGTTGTTCATTGTCAATATAAACTACAGCCTCCTCCTTCCCTCGACTTTAAACCTGGTGACAGTGGTGCCAAAGCTTGGGAGAAAGGAGGGATGCACGGCCAGAGAACACAGGGCAGGAAGGACTGAGTGACAGGGGGAGAGAGGGAGAGAGAGAAAGAGAGAGAGAGCGCTGATTTTGTTCATGGTTTGTGTTTATAGGGGCTTGATGCATAAGGGAAGGATAGGCAGTGACCCAAAAGACCCAATGAGGGAGAGGATGTTGGCAGTCATGCCTCCATTTTCAGATGTCTCATTTTTGCTCTGTCCACACTGACACAACAAACAAAAACAGCCTCTGCAGCATTTTCTAAAGTCTCAAGAGTTGAAAACTCCAGGGTGTGGTTGGAAGGTGTAACCTTAGCCAAATTTAGTGTAAATGGTGCATGAGGTTCACACAACCTGACCAAAACTGGACAACAGAAGATTGTAATAAAAGTTGCTTAGTATGTTGAGATTTGATTTCTGTTGCAACGTTTGGATAACAGGGTCAGAATTTGGCATATACTGTAGTACATGAAAGAATTGATCCATCTCGTCTAATATCAATGGTTCATGCTGACTGTGGTTGTGTAATGGTTTGGGGGATATTTTCTTGACTTAAAAAAAATGCTTTGGGCACCTTATGACAATGTATTTAATGAAAATACCTTTACAATAATGTGATAGAAAGCTTCAGCAGTGTCAAGATATAAAAATCTGATGCTGTCTTCACAATAAGAAAAGCTGCACTGATATATTGATATCACTATTTACCGCCATTCTTGAGATTTTGGTGCAACTCACTGACTGTGGGAGTCAGATTCATATTTAAAGGTGATTTTATTTCTAGTCATTTGGATTTATCTTAGAATGTTGTTGTTGTTGTTGTTGTTGTTGTTGTTGTTGTTTTGGGGGGGGTGCATTCAAATAATGATTTGTTCAAACAAATTAGGACTATTAAAAAAAAGTTTGTTGTTCTATGTTATATTGTGTTATAAGAAATGAATGTGATTATCAAATGGCTTGAATGAATTAGGGATCATTAGGGAATTAAAACGCAGTGTTATTTCAATGTTGCACTTGTTGTTTTTATTTGTAATCATTTGTGAAATGTACTAGAAATGGCTACATTTTGAAATTCCAGGTGAAACTTGTTTTCATCAACAGTCGTGCTGCTCATGATATTAAACTGCTAGGCTTCACTTGATGCTGGTAGTGCATATATTTAATTAAATCAGAGTCTGCGTAATTTAACAGCCTCACTTAGCCTTGCAGCTGTGTTGAACATAGAGACTTCTTTTAGAAACATTCACATTTAAATATTGTAATGACCACACATCTCAGAACATATATTTTTAAAAATGTAATTTCGTAAAAAAAAAAAAAAAGTATCCCATCATCAAAAACAATTGCTGTACCCTATGCCCTAATTGATCACACCATGTAAACATGTACAGTACAGATTAGAACAAGTATGTAATCCCCTGGCTTTAATAACATGTTGAACTTACTTTGACATCAACAACCTCTATTAATAGTTCCGGTAATTGCAGAATAGACCTGCACAACAGTTGGGAGGAATTTTTCACCAATCCTCTTTAAAAAATGTTTTTTTTTTAAATTTCCTTTATACCGAATCAAAGCATCATAAAAAACGCCTGATATAATTGGCTAACAAAGATTTAACATTTAACCACTTAAAGCCAAATATTAAATTATATGACTTTTTCCTGACTTTCGCTGACTAAAACAAATTTTCATAGCATCCAATGAATGGAAAAACAAACTGTTGTAATATTTTGCTTATATTTGAATAATATAATATTAAAATATGTTAAAATAATAGCATAATATTAAAACGGTTTTATCGCAAATATAATTTTTCATTACTTCAATAGCCACTGAGAACAGTAGTTTAAGGTTTAGCTTTTCTGTCATCTACTTTTTAACACCCCATCTTTGAAATGTCATTTTAGATTATGTTAGATTCAACTTTATTGTTATTACACATGTACATGTACAAGTACAAGGTAACTAAATGCAGTTTAGGTCTAACGAGGAGTGCAATAGCAGCAAGTGCAGGATAAGTGTGCAATATTAAATAGAGCAATGGTTACGGGGAGTGGAAGTTATGGGGAGAATGTAGCGGTGTATGAGGGCAGAAGAGTCAGTCAGGGCAGAATTCAAAAGAGAGACAGCTCTAGAAAAAAAGCTGTTCCTCAGTCTACTGGTTCTTGTCAGGGGAACCTGAAGTGCCTGCCGGAAGGCAGAAGAGAAAACAGTCTGTGGGTGAGGTGAGAGGAGTCCTTAAGTATACTGCGTGCTCAACACAGACAGTGTTTCTTCTGGACATCCTCAATGGCTGGAAGTGGAGTCCCTGTGATGCGCTGGGAAGTTGTTGTTTTTTTGTTTTTTTAAAGCCATAGTTGTTCAAATTTATATTATCCTTAAATGTTAGACTTAGTTAACAGGTACAGTCTGGTGACTGCATTTGACGTGATTTCCAACTGATGAGTGTGAAAAAAAAAATTTAAGCTGATCAATAGCCAAACCATAAGTGTGAACATAAAATATACAAAATAAAAAAATGTAATGTTAATACAAGGAAAATAAAACTTAAAGTTTCAAACAAAACCCCTTAAATTCCATGACATGTCCATGACAAGTATGAAACAGTCCTTTTAAATCCAACGATATTTCAAAAACTCCATGACCCATGGGAACCCTGAGATCAGATCTTCAATTCCAATAGGTCTTTAGATGGTATAGAGCAGTTTTTACCATTCGATAGAAAATAAAACTACACTGACACTGACACCAATATCCAACGCTATATGCTCCATACATTCCATCAACTGTGAACCGCAAAATTTCTTCAGGCCTGTGAAGACAGATGTGCTCATATGTGTATTCGAGCAGGAACATGCAATTATTTGCCCTTTAATGAGACTTGGAATAACACCACTGAATCTAGCACACCAGTGAACATACCGACCTGTCTCTGACCTTGTTTTCTGCTCTAAAGGCATTATTCATGCCTTGATCAATCTGTACTAAGTGCAGGTTTGAGGCATTTAATCACAATCATTCCCAATCATAGCTGTGCATCTTACATAATGATGAATTGCATGAATAACTGTAAAACACCACATTATAGGGTAAACCAGTGAGACTGATCAGAAATGGCTGCATGAGTGGCAGTACTGAAAGATAATCAGGGAAATTGAGGAAAGCGCTTTAATCTGGTTTCAATATTCACCGCACACTCCTCCACCCGGCTGTTGTTTGGGTGGTGATTTTCGCATCAACATTCCACCTCTTTAAGAAGTTTGTTCCAGGGTTTAATTTATAGTATTCTCTGCTGTGCTGCTGAAAACATGCATTAGTCTCTCAGAGCCCTGGGATTAAATAAACTAAAAACCATACTAACTGCGGGAGTGAAGATGCAGGAGAGAGAAATGAGAAAAAGTGGAAGTGTGCCATAGGTGCAGGCAATTAAAACAGACATCAAAATATCTATTTTGACCTTTTCATGACAGTAGTTTGCCCTGGTAGACTCAGAGAAGGGAGAAATTCTCCCTTAATGCGTGTTCTGTTCTTTTTCATCTACCACCACCATTTCCATTCTTTGAATTTTGGCATGTGGTCAAAATGTGAATCTTTCCACCTAATTACTCTGCAGTCTGCCATCAATCATGTGTCTAATGATTTTAAAGTCTCTGAGTTAACAGTAAGGGCCAGTGCTATTTGTTTGTCTTCTCTCGCAGGATGAGGTGTCATAAATCCACAAACTTTTCTTCACTGGTGCTCATCTCTCCACCAAACTTTGTGTTGTGTTCTTTCATTCTGAAGTTTCAGCTTTTTTCTCTTTCTGCTTATTTAAAACAGAGCAGAGAAAAACTTTGTCCGAAACCAATTGACCGAGTATATACCAATTATATACTTCCTACATACAGATAGTTCATAAATACAGAAAATCCACACAGTAAAATCTCATTAAAAGCAGATGAAACAATTGTGTTGTTTTGAAGCATTTTAATTTCAAAAGCATTTAACATTTTAATGTAATTATTATTATTATTATTATTATTATTACTATTATTATTATTAAAGCCATGTTTCATGTGTTTTACGTGTTTCCCATGTGTCGTGATTTTTTTGTAAGAGTAGTACTAGAAAATAGGGATGTTGCAATATAAAAGCCTTGATATACGTTTTGTTGTTGTTGTTCAGAGGCAAAAATAAATATAAAACATTGAGTATACTGAAGGTATACTGTTTTTTTTAACAATCCAATGCCCCCGCACTATAAATGTGTTGGATTATATATGTTATAAACACTAAAACAATGGCACTTGTGAGACAAAAACTGTTTCATAAACATTTGGTGAACAGCCTTCTCCAGTCTGTTTGCATTGTTTTATATTTACCGAGGACAAAATCTCTTTGTGAGCAATCATACAGGTGCTGATACATCTGTACCAGCTCTGCTACTCAAACCTACAGTGCTAACTTCATGTGGCTAACTTAGTGGTGTTTCGTATTTTGTCCTGTCTGACCTTTATGGATATGAGAATATGAATCAATTGCACACCATTTGTTAATCAGTTGGTAATCACCAAGGACCAATGGTAGCTCAAAGGTGTTTAGGAGCCATTACGAACTTCCCCAAAGTTTGCTTTGGTTTCAAACTGCTGAAGCCTGTGACTTAGGCCTATGATATATGAAACGGTTTACATATGATAATATGACACAAATATTCCAGCACCATTTCCATTTTGGAGTACTAAACTCTCATGCAATTTGTTTCATTCATACTCGACAACAGAAGGTGCTCTCTCATAAGCAAGACTAACAGCAGCTATAAAACCTTCTAGGGAATTCTTTATATAAACAAAAACACTGAACAATCATTGTAGATAAATTAAATGCAGACAGAAATCTTTTGACCGATGAAATGTAAAGAGAATCAACACACAACTGCAAGAATATATGGTTAATCTGTTTATGTTAGAAATAACCATCTTAAGTATTTCATAACGCAGCTTTATAATGCAATGCTAATCAACATGCTGTAGCCTGCATCACTGAAGTGAATACTATTAAAGAAAACACTTCTGCCTCCTCTGTGATAAGAATCCACTTCAGTGCACCAAAATAATTTTTCTGTGCACACCCGAGCTAACTGAAAACAAATTTGGCTGGATTGCTTTTGGAGTGCAGATGCTCTTGTGATCGAATATGACCTAAAAGCAACAAAAGGTCACCTCTTTTCCTTACCGGGTATGTTGTTAAAGGGATTCAGAGATTCAAAAAGGGATCACAACCTGAAAATGTGAATTTACTTTATAAACGAGAAATGTAAAAAGGTACAATGTTATCTAACTAGTCCTGGTTCGAAAGCCGCTGCACTATTAAACTAAGACATCCAATAGAGGTAGAAAGTGGACCAAAAAAAGACAGAATAAAACACCAGATGTAAATGGCAATGTCTTCCTCATCTTCTGGTGATTTAAATCAACAAAAACACCTTAACACCTAGTATAATAAGGGCAAAAATGATTGTGAACAGGCTGTGTAAAGTAGACAATCAAAATAAAGTGTTTCCAATTACTGCTTCAGTCCAACTACAATATAAAAGTTCCATGTGGATTTTCCCATTGTTGCAAGCCAATATGTGTGCGCCTCCCTCTCTCTCTCTCTCTCTCCCTCTCTCAGTTTTACTTAGGTTTCCCCCTTTCAGATTCCCATTCGTTCTCATAGACATCAACAGAGCTTGACATTAACTTTTTGTAATCACCAGCAACTGTAGATTTCAACATTACTAGCAACTTGCCATTTTATTCTTGCGTGAACACAATTAGTTTTCTCATACTGCTTCTCGATTCTAAGATCACATTTGCACGAATATTGGGCCATCCTTATTGTCGAACGCTACTTTTAAGAAAACTGTCAGCCAAAGTGGCTAGTGGGAGTGTCTAAACCACCACATCAGAAATCTACCTGCATTTGGCGGGTGTTAATGTCAAGCCCTGGACGTCTTTACTTCCTTCTCTTTTTGTTGTGTGTTTTGGGTCTGCTCTTCTGTGCTGTTGTCCTTTTTTGAACAATACTGTGTTGTACTTTTACATCGATTTTGTATGCCATAACATCTTGTTTCAAGATATCGAATCGGCATTTTCTAAATTCCCCAGGGAATTTAAGAATAGTGCAGATGTTGTGTGACCTACATCCTTCAACACGCAAAAACACCACTCTCTAGACACATCAGAATAAAAGTGAGCACCACTTGTTGTATCATTTTAAAGACATTTTTATTACAAGTGGCCATGAAAATGCTGAAGCCTATTTCTTTATTTTCTTTTCTTAGGCAGTTTAGAGGTGTGTTGCCAGTTTTGGTTTTGTTATATTACTTTCATTTATTTGTCACTGCTTGTAAACTTCTTTTTCCTTAAACTTTACATTTATTTATTTATTTTGGTTTGTTTTGTAAATAATTTATTTTATATATCTTGTATATAATTCTTGCTATTTGGATTCCTTTCACTTCTGTAAATAAATTCACTTTATTTTTGGCATAACCTTGTTGTCATTTTGGTCTCTTCACAAAATGAGTCACAAACTAAATGATACAGTACCTCTTTTACCCTTAGATCTAACATTTACAAGTCGTACCACCCATTATTAGGTGCATTTTATTAAACAGACTCAATAATACAACTCTATTTTGGAAAATGTTCACAGAAAGGATGCTAAATGAACTAAAATGAGACTGCTGGCCCAATTTTTCTCTCATCTTAACTGCTTCTTGTTCAGGTAAATTAAAAACAAACAAACAAAAAAACAGATTTCTTGACACATTGATATGAGTCACCTACTGTAGAAGTGGGACTAAATGTTTTCTAAATGCAGAGTCGTGACCCTTCAGGTTCAAAGCCAAACCTTTCTGAGGACTCAGGTTTGTCATAAGTGGACTATTGGAATCCACCCAAACTGAAGGGCAATCAAAGGTCTGCTTTGAAGATAAGAGGCTGCAATTACAGCAAGCAGAAGGGATCATTTAGGGTGCAAATGGTGAAAAGTCCTGCTTCCATTCCATCTCGTGAAGAGAGAGAGAGAAGGAAGTTTGGTGCTTGAAAAAGTTGAGAGTGAATCTTGCTGGCAGGGCTCATTGTTTTAAATCGGAGCACGTATGTTTCACAGAGTGCCAAAGCTTTGAGGTCGACCAACCCTCTCCTCTGAGACGAGACCCCAAACATCCTCTAAATTAGAGGTCAAGGGAGAAATGACATCAGCTTCTTTTATACAGCACCCTTCGTGCCCAGCAAACGACATCCTACAGTGAGCAAGGCAGCTGGGGTCAGTCAAAGAAACAGCAGTCTGATTGAACTAAAGAAGCAAAAGAAAGAGCAGGAGATGAAGAGAAAGCTGCCGAGTGCCATAAGAACTGTAATGAAGAGGGTGAGGCTTTTTTTTTTACTCTGTCTTTGAATCTCTGTCTCTACTCGATCACGAGGCCCATGTCAAACTGAGAGTTAGTGTTTTATCCTTTTTAACTCACGTGCAAACACCTTTCAGTCTATAGTGAATCAGGGTACGTGTTTCCTGCAATATGCATGCGTTTTGTTTGAGAAGCCACATCAATACGAGACATCCTTTCATGTGCGCACTTGGAGATCAGATATAGAGAACACTGCAGATCAAAACAGAAGTTTGAGGGAGGTGAATCAATGGATATTTAATTTACGCTCAATTCCTTCTCCCCTGTGATCTCCCTCCACTTTTCACAGCATTTCATAATATAATAATATTGGGTCTGATCAGTGTATGCGAGGGTTGGATAGAGTGTGTGCTCACAGGTTGTTCACTGTTCATAGCCTATAATAGGTCCGATTTTTTTTGTTGTTAAACTTGTTTGTAACTGAAGTCATTTTCTTAAAAATAAACTGTATATGAGATTATTCGAAAATACAATAAAAACTGAGCATTAAAAAGAACAGCATTTTTTATTTGACAGAAATATTTTAAAATATTAGAAATGATTTTATAGTTGCATTTCATCAGTTTTACATATACATATTACAAACAAGAGTAAAAATTAGGCTGATCATTTTGTCTCCAAAAAATTTCCATACAAATTGATGTGATTAGCAATTAAATGCTGATTGGTTCACATTACAGTTTAAGCCAAATGTATGTTTTAACTTGGCACTTTTTGCGGTTTCATTATAAAAAATTGCACATTTTATTATAGATATAGCCATTCAAGATTGAATTTACTGCTGTGAAAATTTGTATAAAAACAAAGAGCAATATAATATAACACAAAATGTCATTAGATGAATGGTAAAATTTGATAAAAATTTTTACTGTCATATAATAAAATAACTGGACAGGATTTAAATAAAAAATTGCTGAAAAAAATTACAAATAAAAATCACAATACACATCTTCATTTTGAACCATTCATTACAAAGCCTTTGGTTAAGTACACATTATATCTAAATGATTAGCCGCGGTTACTTGGAAAATAAATATTTGTAAAATAGAAAACAGGCCTGCCCATCTCATTGTCAAAGAAAAACTCCAGACATAAATGTTGGACAAACTTGTTGCATTATAGCCAGTACCATTAATGCAAACATAATTTCCAACATAAAAACATGGTTACGGTGCATGTCTGCTAATGTTAGTTTTTGCCCTCGTTTTTCCAAAAATGCCTTTTTTTTCACTCACCAAGTGCTCAGTGTTTTACATTAAAACAAATGCTCAGCACTTTCACTCAAAACAACTGAAAAAAAGAAGTAAGGGAGAAATACTAATTATTCACGGTTAATGTATCACGGTTTACATTAACTGAGCCCAATTACATTGTTCCTTTATAAGCCCATTTCAGTCAGACCAGAATTCCAGGCTGTGCCTGAACCTCTGTCCTGATAGCTAGAGGGCCTTTTCCACTGCAGGTGACATTGTCACATCAAGCAAATCTGTGCTGTCCACAGAAAAGGTAGTCACTGAAAAGACAACGAGTTACATATTAAAGAAAAAAAATTATAATAAAATTATTTCTTTGCATTTGTTTATAACTACTAAAACATTCCAATTATTTTTCTTTTGCTTTTTTAAGGATCTGTTTTTTGTTTTATAGAAGAAGACACCACTGAAGATGGATCAAGTATAGCTCCATCATTGATTAAAGAAAAAAAAATCATGCTTTATGATCTTAGTTTTAATAATATAAATATAATAACAAAAATGTAAAAATCAAGGAAATGTCATTCTTTTTGCTGTATCAAATTTGTGTGACTAACAATATAAATAGTGTGTAATATAATATAATATAATATAATATAATATAATATAATATAATATA
>CAIGQW010000302.1:4549906-4579706 GCA_903798125.1 Danio choprae | reverse complement strand
TAATATAATATAATATAATATAATATAATATAATATAATATAATATAATATAATATAATATAATATAATAACAAATTAAACATTATATGCCTTAATGGGATGTCAAAATTAGATACAGTATTTAATCAGTGCTCTGACAGGACAAATAAAAATTCCTTATACAGATATAGTGATATGCTGGCAGATCACAAACTTTTAAACAGTAGTAAAGATGCATGCAAATATACAAACACATACAGATCTACATGAACTTAGCGAATGCAAAGTGAAAGAAATGATGATAGCATAAAAGGATATTCCATTGCCAAAGCTCCATGAAAGCATACTTATATTGGCTGTGTCTCAAAACCTAATGAGCTGATTCACTCTCTACATTAAATGGCCCGTTGTCTGCATAAACAGCATTTTAATTAAAACAGAAAGCCATAAGTGAGCCATTTAAGACGTTCTTCATAGATAGCAGCTTCATTAGCAGATATTCCACATGTAAACCATACAACATAGCAAGACTCATCTAAAGCCAAAATACCTTCAAACTCTTTCAGTCCACTTGGTGGCTATGTAAGCAAATTCTGGGCAGCTATTATCTGGCTCTTATTAATTCCTTATGATGCAAAATCAGGCATTTGGTCAACTGAACAACACTGATGACTAACATTCAACATGATACACTTAAAAAGGACTATGTAAAAATGCCTTACACAAGTACACGTTACTCATTTTATGATGCTGACATCTAATCCAGTATAATACTAAATGTACTATGCACTAGCTACTGCATTCAGAGCTCCTTGCCTATTGTGCAATATAATTCACGAAAAGCAACCATTTATAAACATTCGCATTAAAATACATATAAAAAAGTAACTGTATACCAAGTTTAAGAAGAAACATTGGAGTATTTTTTCACATACTGAGCAGTACGCGACTCTTGTTGTTGCAGCCGACAAGTAGCCATATTTCATATTTCACCTCTTCCAGTCAGCTGTCATTGAAACGGCAGCCTGGCATGTTGATGGAGACAGGACATGTGGATACAATTTCTCAAGGTGCCAATCAAAGTTGGTGTGAGATGTGCAGTCAGAGTTCGGCTTATTTTTTTGTATTCTTTCCACTGACCAACAGTAAGAGAATTGGTGTATTCATTAGGGGGGGGGTATGACGCCATTCCTTTTCACGCTAGCAGCTGACCGCTTAGTTTGTCTAGTGGCTTAGTTTGTCCAGTGGCTTGCAGCGTACACTGGCGGACTTGAGACAGAGAAGAGCTGATCGTGAAGATGGGGTTCGAGTCTGGCGAAGAACGGTTCCAGAAAGCAGGTAAGACAAAAAGAAAAAATAATAATAAACCAGTAAATAACAGGGTGAGAATGTGGTAAAATCTGAAAACATGGTAAAAATCAGGGGGCTTTTCAAAACACTGTCAGTTGGGTTTAGGGAAGTGGGTGAGTGCTGGTCAATGGGTGCTTTTTAAAACACTATCGGTTGGGGTTAGGGAAGGGGGTTGGACAGCAGCCTGTGGTGGATTTACGAGAGAAGAGCAGGCATGAATGGCACTCGCGAGAGAAATCTAAGATCTCAAAAAGCGTACACAGCGGCCTCTGGTGGATTCTATCTATGAAAAAAAAAACATACCTCCTGGTACCTCTTTGGCGCTCTACAGAAATGTATATAGGGCTACATTTTCAAAATGAGCCTGGGTTGGTCTTAGGATATGTGTATAGTTAAGTATTTATAATATATGCATAGTTAGTATAGTTCAATTACCTCTTTGGTATGTTAGTTATGTATAGGTTTAAAATAGCTCTTACGTCTAGTGTTTATATGCAGTATGTAGCAGTGTGGCCCTGCAAGATGCAACATTTTATTCCACTGTATGTCCACACACAGAATTAAAGGTGTTGTACGAAGTATTGACAGCCATGTGTTAAACTGGGAACATAGTCCAAATTCAAAAGATTTGGAGGTTTTATTATTGGCATTATTTATTTCTGACCCTGACAGCGAATAGCCAGGCTGACAATACCAACAGGAATGAGAGCATCTGAAAACGGCCATTCATCTGTCTCTAACTCTCGAACACCTCTCCAATATTTATTCCGTTTTTATTATACTTCTGGTCATAAAGCTTTTTAGATGGACGGCTGATCTCTGACCCAGTTCATTTGCTCTCTTCTATGACTGCAATATGCTGTGTTTTCCACCAACTAGCAATCCAGATCCTGCGTAAATTCTATTGGGACAGTAGTGTACATAGTATGATACTCATTATACAGCAATATTTAGTCACTCTAAGTCAATATTAACCAATAAGAATTGATTGCCACTCTGTAAAATCTCTTGAAGGTAATTTTAATCATTTTACTGCCTACAATCTGAAAACTGCCTTTGAGTGCAAGAACCCAAAAAATGGCCCCAAAACAGTTATCAGATATATCCATCAAACTAAGCAAACTGATTAAGGAAAAACCTCACCAGCAAACAGAATATATTTAACACTTGTCACAACGAGGAGCACATTCTGCTCATCTAAATACTGTCTGGCAGAGTTTTGTATATGCATATAAATAAAATAAATTGACAATTAAAAAAAGATGTATGATTAGCAGAATTGTAGACATTAGTTATCAAGCTCAGTGCTAACTTTATTATCTATTTTCAGGTTTCAGAAATTAACTTGAGAATATTTCAAATAAGGTGAATCCCCAAAGCCACACCTGCCTATTACATCATCATCAAAGACCAATGGCAGATGGTCTTTTAAGGAACTTAACTTAGAAATCTAACAATAGTAACTTGTTTATATATTATATAAATAAATCACATGAGCAACTAGTAACAACACAAACACAAAAAAGAAAAGACCAACAAAAAAAAATAAGAAAAGCACCATAAATAATACCTATTATCAAAATACACAGTAAGAAAGTAACTTGTTTAATTGTTTTATATTTGGTTTAATAGTTCCAAATTTAAACTAACTCCAATAAAGTTTTTGTTGTGTAATTTTACATGACTTATAATATACGATGCCTTTAAGCTCAAACCCTAATTAGCCACATGTGTACCAGTTAATAAAGGTTTTTAGGATTACTACAAACTTCCAGGCAGGTGTGCTGGAGAAAGTTATAGCTAAACTCTAGAGGATGTTAAAGCAGTATTGAGCCTCCCCGTTCAAGAGGAATTAAAATCTGAAAGAAATAAGACAATTTCGAACAAGGGTTTGCAGATGTAATGCAGAAGGGGTAAGAACAAAACAATTAAACTGATTTTTCAACTGAAAGCCCAACAACCTGATAAGGAGAAGACGAAGTGCTAGAGAAAAGCAGATGTGTGGGCATTGAGATAGAGAATGAATAAAGTGAAGAAAACGAAGGAGGAGGAGAGAAGAGGAGGAGGAGAAAGGAAGAAGAGAAGAAAGAAAGTGTGCAGTAATTACGTCCCTCTCTGGGACTGAGCTTCAGAAAAGCTGCAGGATGCTATAATTCTTGTCTTGATTATGATTTAAAATCTGCAATTCACCAACAGCCTTCATGATACGCTGGAGAGTTTGCCTCGGTATAGCCAATAACCGGGAAAGACCGTTATAGCAGTCCTAATTAAGATGCAGATGCAATATCCTTTTGCAAAAACAGTGCAATCATGCGACAGCCCAGGTTCCACATTAGTGCTTCTGACATCTATTACTGCGCAGATATTTCCAGCGTACGCTCATTAGCCGAGTCAGACACTTGCGATCAAAACGGGCTGACCGTTATTTCAGAACAAAAACCATAAACTTTGATAAAGTCCTCCAAAGCCATCAATATCGAATCCCTGTTCTACTGAACAAAGGGGGTTATTATTCATAAGAGCAAGAGCGGTTCAGCACAGACTATTTTGCTGAAATAAATTGCAAATATAGTGTAGGAATGAACTAAATGAATTGAGAATGAGCTGAAAGACTTGTTCTACCAGCGGTAACACCTATACAAATGGGAGGTATTATTACAGCTGCAGAGCTTCGGGAAGTCACATCTAAGGAAAAGAGCTATAATGTGAGAGAGCAATCATGAGTATTAAGATAATCCATAATAAGGCAGATGAAGTGCGTTTCAGAGACGGTGTGACTCAGCCAGACTTTTGCACTATGAGCACACGTTAGAGTGCATGACAGCGAGCCCTGTGTGTCCAACTCTCTCTCTCTCTCTCTCTCTCTCTCTCTCTCTCTCTCTCTCTCTCTCACCGTACCACCAACGCACAACAGCTCTGCCTCTTCAATTAATGAAGAGGAGGAGAGTCATGCCGCACTTAGTCACAATTCATTCCCATCTAGTTCTGATGAATTCACCAGAAATGCAACATCTTTAATGATGGAGATTGTGGCACCATAATAGATGCAAAAAAGCTAAAACGACAACATTTATACGGGTGCTTGCACAGTAGAGCAAGCTCCGGCGGAGCATTTGATGGTTGTAAAAATGCATGTGGAAAAAGGTGGGATGGTATGAAATCAAGCAGGAATATAGCAAACTACACTTTAGAAATGCACAAACGGACAGTCTAAAATTCTCATTGAGAAAGTTAAAATTGTATTTTGAATGTTTGGTTGTACATCTCTTCTGCAAAATTGACTGGCAACCATATAAAAAAAAAAATTTAATAAACATCAAGACACACTAGAGATAATGAGAAACACTTTATTTAAATCCATTCACTCTATTAACAAACAATTAACTAAGACTACTAAATCAATAAATGACTGACTTTGCTTATTGATAGTTAGTAAGGTAGTAGTTGGGTTTTGGTTTTGGGTAGGATTAGGGATGTAGAATAAGATCTTACTTTTTAACTACTAATGAAAAGATACTATTTTAATAATAGACAGGTAATAAGCCAGTAGTTAATAGGGAACTATAATGTCATCAGAAAATATTGCGTGTTTACATGTTGCATGTTTAAGTGTTTGCATGTGATGCATATGATGCATTATTAACTTTCTGCTTATGCAGATTCTTTAATCATTTACTCACTTTGATGTCGTTCCAATCCCACTGGCTAATCTACGAAACACTGTAAAAATAGTAGATTGTTAACTGGATTTTGAACCATGATTTACACAATCAACAACTACAATAAATAAATAAATAAATAAATAAATAAATAAATAAATAAATAAATAAATAAATAAATAAATAAATAAATTATAAACATGCTTAATGTGATGTGGTGGTCTATGGGTAAATTGCGTATATGTAAATAGCTTATAATACTACTACTACTACTACTACTAATAATAATAATAATAATAATAATAATAATAATAATAATAATAATAATAGAGATTTGTATTAATAGAAATACAAGTACAACTTTTGATTTGATTTGCATTATGGAAACATGATTTCTGTTTTGACCAGTTTTGACATTGAAAATGTAACTCTGCAGTTAAACAAAGTGTTTAAAAAGTTACTGACATTTTAAACAGAAACCATATATGGCCATAAAATTACAGAATTACTGGCAGCTTGGTTTTTGTGCCATAATTTATGTGACCAACCCAAATGATATATCATTTCAATCTACTAAAAATGTCAGTTAAAGTCAGATTGATCAACTTTTCCACATCAAAACATCCAGAACAGAAAACAATATCCCAAAAGCCTATTTGACAACATAAATGAACGGAAAACACCCATGAATCACGAGCTACAGCCAACTGTTAATTAACAGATGTTTTTCACAGTGCACAGTAAATCTGTTCATCACATAAAGTGATTGAATCCCTTTACAAGTCTTTGATTAAATCATTCAGTTAATATAGATCCAATTTACAAAATCTTAAATGTTTTTGTATTCATAGTTTTATTTGTTAGGTTTTTTGGTTACTTTAACTTACAAAGACGGGACAGAAATTATCTGGTTACTGTAAGAATATCTTCATTTAAGATTCAAGGATTATGGATTTGAACTGGCAGTTCATTCCACTGTGGTGACCCCCCTGATAAAGAAGAAAATGAGTTGAAGGAAAGTGAGTAAATAATAATTGTCATTTTTTGCTTGAATTTTAAGCAGAGGTTACACACGCATGCATGCTGTAACGAACAATATCATATATTTTTATTTAATACCATGTCAGAAACAATGGCTACTGTATTTTTATGGCAAAAACAATTCATTAAAAATAAATATAATAAAAACAAAAACAAATAAACACTTGAAAAATTTGATAGGATTTTTTTTTCACATTAATACAGTGATGAAGATGAAACCAGGGTGGACATTTCAGCATGACAATGATCCAAATCACAGCCAAGGAAACTCTCAAATGGTTTCAGAGAAAGAAAATCAAGCTGCAGAATGGCCAGGCCAATCACCTGACTTAAATCCAATAGAAACAAATTAAAGATTAGATTTGATAGACAACACTCTGTTGAGAGAAGAAAAAAAACCCACACCTGAGTAATGCATGTAACTTCATTCTCCACACGAGAGGCGTCTTTAAGCTACCATTATCAAAGAAAAGCCTTTTATATAAAGTATTAAATACATTTCAGTAGTTCAGTACTCTCTCCTTGTGTCATTTCATTATTATTACACATAATTTTTTTCAGATTTTTTGCTTGCTTTTTTCCAACCCAGGCTCATTGTGAAAACGAACCTGTGGATACATTTCCGGGAGGTACGTTTTTTTGCAGTTTTTGTTTTCTCGAATCCACGAGAGGCCGATGTGTGCTCTTTTTGGGAGATCTCAAATTTCTCTTGCGAGTGCCATTCGCACCTGCCGTTCTCGCGTTAACCCACCAGAGGCCGCTGTTGACCGACTGTTTGGCTGGCTGAACGTCTGACTGACCGATCAATTGACCCACCCTCCTCCTTCCCTAAACAGAACCAATTTTATTGATTGACCCGCCCACCTGCTTCCCTAAACTCAACCAACAATTTTCAAAAGCAATCCAGGAAAAGAAAAGCCCTCGTCTGATTTTTACCACGTTTTCAGATTTTTACCCCTTTCTCACCCTGTTATTTACTTGTTTATTTTATTTTTTGGATTCTGTTTTTGTTTTACCTGCTTTCTGGAACCGTTCTTCGTCGGACTCGAACCCCGTTGTTGTGGTCAACTCCTCTCTGTGTCTCAAGTCCGCCGACGTGCATGGCTAGCTAACTGGACAAACTGGTTACAGCGGGAAAGCCGTCCATACGGAGGTAAGCGGTCGGCTGGTAAGCGTGAAAAGGAACGGCGTCATACCGCCCCGTATCGTTCGTTTAAAAAATGAAATGCAGCCATACGTACCTCTGGCCACATAATTCGCGGTCACCAGAAATGTATTCAGAGGTACGTTTTCAGAATGAGCCTGTGTTGTTTTTTTTAATCTTTTATAACAATTCCAGGTAAAACTTTACTGAATGTATTTTTAAGTGATTAAAAATGGGACAGTTAAATTACATACACAGTCTGTTTTACAATAAGAAGAGTTTTGCAGAACAAAAGTGGGGTGAAAGTGCAGAACGCTGAGTGGGGTCTTCACCTTAACCAAAAAACCATGGGTTAGTCTTGTATGTCCAATATGACATCTGGTAAAAATCACTTGATCAAAACTGGTCTTAAAGGGTACTCTGTAAACAAACAAAAAAATGATAAAACCATCTGGCAGTGGCTAGTTTAATAGTGAGGAAATGTGTGTGAAACAAAAAATTATAATTTAATCACACCTACTGTTAATGTCCCTGTACTGTCTGTCGCTTTTTCCTAACTGACTATGCTTACCATGTCAACATCCACCATGTTATGCAATCTGGCAGGTCACTTTTAAGGTCTTCTAATGAGTCTCTCCTGCTGTCTCTTTGAATATATCCTCGTAATGAGTGTTTCCCTCAGTGAATCACTGAGGATCAAGCGTGATGAAGTCAGGCCCTTATTGGGTGTCCAGTGACTGGTCCTGTTGGGTCACTGCAAATCACTGACAACCAGAGTCACTCAAATGAATAAACAAAGCAAACCCCAAGATGCCCAGTGCAAGATGAGCTAAAAATGGATTTCCTTTTTTGCAATAAGTATCTGTTTGCCCTTTAAAGCCACATATAAGTATGTAATAAAGCCAGAAGTAATTGAATACGTGACAAGAATGAGGAGGGAAAGGTGAGAGGAGAGAAAAACAGAAGAGATGGTGTGAGGTGGAGGAGTCTTGTAACACATCTCAAAGGGTGTATCTCGTTATGGTACCTAATGAAAGGGAATAGATGGTAGAATGGGTTCTGTCATTCTGGGAAGCCATCGTGTGTAACCGTACGGAGTCGGTTCTGTGAGTGTGTGAGAGATGAAATCACTTACACACAATACCGCCCACCATCACTAAAAGCACTGTTTCCATTTGAAGCGAACATGACAATGAAGAGCTGCAGACGTATAGATGATGTTCTCTGCTGATGTGGATGGTGACGGATCTATAGTTCTATTGATAAGTGTGAGCGTAGAGGCGGTTCTCACCATCTACACAACTGCTGAGAACAATATCAAGAATACACCGACCTCCACAATTATTGACACCTTTGGTAAAAATTGTCCAAAAATCTTAAACCGAAAAATGTTGAAAAATCTAACCTGTAACTCAAGTGATTTAAAAAAATCTATATACAGTTGAAGTCAAGATTATTAGCTCTGACCTGATGGCCACTGCCAGAAAGCTGAAGATGCGTTGTCTTTGTGTCTTTCAGCAGTATAATAATCCAAAACAAGCCCTTACATGGCCATCTCAGTCTCCACACCTCAACCCAATTCAATATCTGTGAGGTGATGAAGAGCAAAGTGCATAAAAGAGAAGCCAGGACTTTGGATGATCTAGAAAGATTGTGGAAACAGGAATAGTCAAAGATCCCTCTCTCTGTATTCTCCAATCTTGTAAAATTTTATAGGAGATTAAATGCTGTTGTGTTGGCAAAAGTGGGTTGTATGGAGTATTGACATCAGAGCTGCCAATGATCATTTAACCCTAATAAATGATTTCATGAAAAAAAAATAACGTTCTTAATTTTTTTCTACTTAATAAATCGACTTCAATTAAAGGTTAGATTTTCTCTCTCTCGTTTTGGATTTTAGCTACATATTGTTAAATAAAGAGAGCATTTATTAGAAGTTGAAGAACCAGGGTGCCAATAACTATGGAGGGCACATGATTTTAAAAATGTTGGGATCATGTAACCAAAATCCAAACCCTTTTACTTAAGGGCCCATATTACTTATAAAATGTTTTGCTATTTCTTAAAAATGTGTAACGAATCTGTGGATTTAGGTGAAATGGTTTTTAAAGTATTTTTATTTTAGGTTTACAATGCAAATCCAATAAGAACCACTTGTTTGATAAACAAAGCAAGTCTCTCTTATAATATTATTTACAAACTGTATTGTAAATAAATCATATAAACATTTGCATATTATTCAATAATATTATGGAAATCAATACTAAAAACATAGCTTTACGATGGGCTAAAATATGTGGAAATCTGCGGATTTCTGCACACAGATTCTGTGTGGGCCTACTTATAAAAACCCAAAAATAATAACATGATAACAAATTGTATGTAAGAGTCATACTGTATATGAAATGCAGTAAAGGGGCTGTATGTTTTTATTGCCAATGTTTGAAAAATCTAAAATCATTGGCAATGTTTTATATCAAAAGTTCTCAGACTCTGTAATAACCTCACCTGTCCACACGATGTCTGGGAAGCTTGTGCAAACACATCACTCTGATAAGATGCATTATTACCTGCTGTTTTCGCAATGCTGTTTTTTTTTCTGTTTCTGTTTATTTTGTTAATTACTGAGAGGAAAGTAAGCAGTACATACAGCCATGGAATGAATGAATGTATGAATAGGAGACCACAAATTCTGTTGATCTGGAATTATGATTTCTAAATGTTTTTGATCATAATGTAATTGTTGTTTTATTCTGTAAACTACTATTGATATATTTCCAAAAACAAATTTTAACTATTGGTCAAATTAACTCAAAATATGCCTTAAAAAAGGCATATTTTGAGTTAATTAACTACACTTGTTACACCAATGTTTTAACTTCAGAATAGTAATGAGCATTTAGTTAATAACCCTAAATTTCAGTCACAACAAATAAAAAATGTATTATGACCAACCAATTTTCTTTGAGCAAATAAAAATAAATAAATGGTTTTATTTTAAATTTGGAAGAAACGTTATCAGACCATTATAAAATTAATTATATAACATATATTTTTATGTGATAAAAGAAAGTAAAGGATTTTGAGCTATTTTCATAGTTCAGGTTTAACTTCCTCATTGTGTCATCAACTACGCACACTGCACCAATAGCACATCGATGAGTCATCCATGTTTAATAATCACGAGAAAATGCTTCACTTAATTATTCACAATAGCACACGCTGACTTCCTGTAACAGACATTTCAGACTGTGAGATTGTGTGAAAGGCAATCAGAGTCAAAACTCTTTAACCAAATGTTGTCAATGCATTAACAAGCACAACAACCCAATGAAATGTCAGTATTTGATACAAAATTATTTGTATATGCAACACGATGGTATAATTTCATCTATTAATGGTATATTGGGACATCTGTATATAAACACCACTTCGTGTTAACTCACAAAATATATCATATATTGACGAAAATAAACAAATATCCATAAATATTGGGATAAATTTGGTCCTTGAAACTGATCGAATGCCTTATATAAACACTGCAAAATAAGCCTCATAAAGTATTAAAGATTTGAGAAGAGTCTCTTAAATAAATAAATAAAATACATTTGAAAGTACAGAAAAAAAGTATTTGGTTTTAAGGAAGCTCCACAAGATGTGTCCTTGCATGACCGAGCAGTGATCTCAAGATGTAGTTTTTTGGAAAAAAGTTGAACTATTTTTAATATCTAAAAAAATGCTTTGCTCAGTATTGAAGTGCCGGTCTGTCTGAATGCATACTTCAATTTAGGGCGGACTGCATGATCCTTCAGCTGGCAGGTATTCGACAAATGAATTGGATAAATGTCTATAACCTTTTATTGCTCAAAACATAGTTCTAACAAAAAATGGAGACCAATGTATTATGCATGAAAACGGGAACATTGCTCACAGTGGGTGATCTGAAGACTGACAGTAACTGTCCTGAAATTTATGACTGAGTGCGGCGAATTTGTTACACAAGCGGTGTTTTGATGGCTGTAGCGGCGGCACTTTAAAGCGGATGAATTTAGAGATGAAACTTCTCTGACAGTGTAACAGCATGTTAAAGCAAAACACACGCTCGGCATGAAGAAGCTGCATCACTACATTCACCTAATTCGAATTAATTATCTGCCTGGCATTTTACTCTCTGGCATTTCCAACACTTCACTACCCGTGACCAGCACTAGATTCTTCATTATGACTTTTTATGTAGTTATATATAGGTGTCTATTCATGCGAAGTAATGGAATTGCTCCATCATGCTGCTCATGATCAGTTGAGGCAACTTACAACTATTAAGATAACTATAATGAAATATAACCTCCGCAAATGACATTAAAGGTGATGAACTATGCAAAAATCAGCATCACTGCGACACTGTCAAATGCATTAAATAACAACACATTTGTGGTGTTAGGGCTATTTTAACAAAAACAACAAAGTCTGCCCAACACAGTGTGTGTTAACTATCCTTCAATCAGAATGCTGCTGAAACCTCAGGGGAAGACTTGGATGCTTGACTACATCTCAGGTATTTGGAGTTAGATTTTTGTATTATTATGAACTCTCAAAACGTATTTTGTTATAAGGAATCTTATAGTAAATATAGTAATCTTGTTAAAGTGGTAAAAATAAAGCACATTTATGACACAAACACTTTAAAATGTTACTATAATTTAACACACTGCCTGTGTTAAGAAGAAAAACACTGGTTGAGATCAAAATTAGACAAAAAGTGTTGTCCTTAACTAGACACATAGGTGTGTTAAAAAAATAACAGGTTGTGTTGTTTTTAACACAACTGTTTTAAAAGTGTATTTAGTTCCTTACATTCACACAATGGTGTACTGAAACTGGGAAAATGGCATTCCTTTGCCTCATGTACAGACAACAACATTCTCATAATTCCAGTTCACATAGACTCACAACAATGACTAAAAACGCTTTATTAAGCATGCCAGGCAAGTATATTGGCAATTTCACTGAGTAAAGAAACACTGCATGTCTGCACGCATCACGCATACAGTCCTACAGTCTGCAAATCTTATTCTAATTGGTAAATCAACAACAACAAAACATTTATTCACTATATCATGAAGGTTAAACAAGTCCATTAATCTACACAGCAGATCAGCAATTTGATAACTCTGTAGTCTGTAGTCTCTGTAGTCAGAGACCCCAATACACTTTTTCAGAACATCTGTACCAGTGCCCTCTCTCTACAGTATAATAGTGAACAACACAGATTGCCAGAACATTTCAACAATGACAGGAACATTCTGAGTAATAAAGGGTAGAAAATAATAATAGGAAAGAAAGAGTTATGATTTCAAACTATATGTCTTCCATGTCGACTTTGTCTTTGATCGGTATGTGTTGCACTGCTGACTCTAATGGCAATATGTTGTATTGTCTTTACAGTAGTAAATTTACATCCTGATTTGACACAAAAGAGAAGACATTGATGAACAAATTCATTTTTACAGTTGTTTTGGTGCACAAGTGTTCTTGGCGCTTCGTACGTTTATGTTTGAACCACTAAAGTCACAACATTTGACAATGTTTTTGGTTCCTTTAGTGGAATTTGAACTTCCTGGGACTATAATGACAGAGCTATTGAATTTAATCTAAAATATCTTAATTTGTGCTCCAAGGATGAAGGTATGGAACAACATGACGGTGACTAATTAGCAACCGAATTTTCATTTTGGGGGGAACTGACCCTTTAACAAGCAGCACTAATCAGGCAGCAGTGTTTACTGCTCACTGTCACATATGATACATTTCGTTCCGCAAGTCATGTATGTAATGCACACTGAACATGCATACTATTTACATTCAAATTATTGTTTACACTCACAAAGAGAATATCAAGCTGGAAAGGGTGTCCACGATAAAAAAATTATGCAAGAAAATGAGAATGTGAGCTGACAGACATGTCCAAAAATATCTAATTCCTAATGACAACATCCGTGCTTATTGGCTTGTTTTTCAATAAAGCTTGGTTACACTTCTGATGAAGAGAGGTGACCAACAAGCATACTAATGACCTGCTTTACATGTGTGTGGGTGAATGAGAAACGGATAAAGAGAGGAAGTGAGAGGGATACTGAGAGAAAGAGAGAGAGAGAGAGAGAGAGAGAGAGAGAGAGAGAGAGAGAGAGAGAGAGAGAGAGAGAGAGAGAGAGAGAGAGAGAGAGAGAGAGAGAGAGAGAGAGAGAGAAAGTGTGTGTCTCTCTGGCAGTTCCTGGCCCTTGCTTTTTATTCAAAAGGCTCTTTCAGACTACAGACACTGCATTGTATATGGCCGAAGAAGGTGGAAGAGATTCTGGACTCAAGAAAGGATTCTTGGATCGTGGTTTTTTAGAGTGTTCTACTGGCGGAAGAAAAAACCATGATAGGACAACAAAAATATTGGGTTGATGAGCCATTTTTGCCCAATCATGGGTTTTACAATTCATTTCAATGATTAATTTCTCTCACATTTGTGATGTGGCAGAGAAACAGGAGGAGAATTGTGTTTTGCTTTGTTTTTTTTCTAAGGGGAGAGGCAGTAATGCCAGGCTTACAGAAGCCAGAGCCACATGGACGAAGCCTGGAGTGAAGTGCTGTACCACACTGCCACCCAGAGGACAATCTATGAACTCTAGCATGTGTCGGTTTTTTATTTTTTATTTCATCTGCAAACCTTGAGGTTTCTGAAAAATTGCGTAAAAATGTAAAACTAAATAAAACCCTTGTAGGACTTAGCATCAGTTCTACCTTTCTTTCAATGTCTCTTTTGGTGTCCAGATTTCAGTTACATTGTAGTTTCTTTAGGAGACATTTAGCTTTAAATTCAAACCTTTGTATATTGCATTTGCTTAGACTTTCTCTTTCAGTGCATTGTTTAGCTAGGTGTTTAGTGAGTTTTCCACCAGCTTAACTCCTTGGCAGTTTAGTCAATAGGCTGTAATGAAGGCTGCTTTCATGATTGTGTCAGGCTTATTCCCACAGATGGTGGGTTGCCTATAATTCAAAGTAATTGTTTATAGACCCTTGATTTATTGATTACAGTTATTTAAAGCTACAAACAGAATGAAAACCACAAATAGAATGAAAGATAAGAGATGCAAGGATAATGTTTCTAGGGTTCTATTTGCATGTGCACATGGAAATACTTTTCACATAGAAAGATACTGTGTTTGGTAAAATTTCGATTCTGTTTGTGGGATGGCATATCACTAATAGATAATTGACATTTTCATCAGCATTTTGGAGGTCTATACAGACAAATGTGCAAAGAAGCAAAGTCACTCACTTAAAACTATCATCGCTACAAACTATAATCACTTTCAAGTTATTTAAGATTGTAAATAATCTAATTAGTATTACAATATTATAACAATAATTTAACTAGAACAATGAACCTAAACACAAATAAAAGAAAAAATGTTTAATTGTTTTAACAAACATCACAAGCAGTGTAAGCTTTAAGTCAAAGTTTTTTTAAAACTGTTAGCATCAGTATGTTACATTTGAGTTTATCTTTAAGCCAATGTGTTTTACACAATGACATAAATCTCATTTACATCATATAAGCATTTAAAACTTGCAGTTTCTCAGTTCCACCAATAAAGATCAACAGTTGCACCTACCCCTACAAATGCTAAACTTGCAACTAAAATCTGTCACCACATGTAACGGAGTTTTCGTACAAGGTTAGTTTAAAAACTGTATGTCTATATAAGAAAATAAGGAACAGTTGCCCACAAAGTATTGATCTGAACATGTCCAAGTTTATTAGTCAGAACAATGAGGGGAAGAACCTCAAAAAACTTGAGGCAAAAATGTGCTGTGTGCATGTACACTAACTAGCAATCTACAGCAAGCCCTGAGGGAACAAAATGGTGGTTATGAAAGTGATTAATAAAAATAAACCTGGTCATCTAACCTGAGGACTAAAAAAATATTTTGTTGTACAGTAAACTGTTAGGCACACATCATAAGTGCTTTAAGTCAAAGCAAATCATAATGAAAGCCAAGAGATTTCAGTGATTATGTTTAAGTTAAATAGGACAAAGAGATGGAGTGCTGGGAATAAAGAGTATAGTTTGAAGTGGCAGCTTGATGAATGTTACTATCCTAGTATACAGTACAGTATAATGACTGATGTTTTTTTATGCACGGTTTTTTTGTTTAGAATGTTGGCTGAACATGAATGGGCATAAAACGCTCAGCAAAGCAAGATGAAACAGCCTTGACATTCAAACATTAATAACTAATAAAAATGTGTGTTTTACTATACATAAAAGTAGCATAACCATGCATTCACACTGCCGCTGGCAAGAGCGTCAAAATTCGCTCTGACCACTCAGCCAAAACACTGAGTTCACACCACCGCCAATGAAATTATCAGTGTAATGTAGTCAAAACCAAAGTTCACAGTACTGCGTTCTTGGAAATCCTCTCAAGCAGTGAACTCCATTCTGATTGGTTGCCACCATACCGCATCACAGCCAAAAATTGCATTGTGTGAATGCAAATGTCTGTAAAGTATTAATAATCAAAGTATAGAAAGTATTGCTTCCATAACTGATCTAGATTGATCTGTAACAAATTTGCATAATGTCCCCCTGCCGTCTTCACTTGGCTTGCTGGTAACCATTTCACATGAATATAAAACTTTAATAGTTAAAAAAGCTGAACTGTCTGGGTTTAATGTTAGATTTGCTAAACAAATGATGTTAATATCAGGTACTGAAACTGCTATGTGCCATTTCATTAGCTCTATTCCTCCCCATACATTATAGAGACAACAAAATGCTGTATTGTTGCAAACCTGGAGCAACTTTCAGAACTTTGTGAAGCTCAAGGGCAGAATTGCTATGCATCACGCTGAAGAGGAACCTTTAGTTTTAATTAGAGCCCCTGTGTATCATCACAAATAGTGTTCTACAGAAGCTTTGAACCACTGACCCTAGTATGTACAGGCACAAACACTGCATGGTGTCTTAATTCATTTGTTCTCCTAAAGACTTGATAAAAAGGCAGTCACATTTTTCCGGTCAGTTTTGCCGCGGCTTTTTCCAAATGCACCTAATGTATAACACAGGACTTGTTTGACAGAAGACTCCTGTGTTCATACAGTAGTGGAAGAGGTCATACAGGTTTGAGGGTGAGTGAATGATGGCAGAATCTTCATTTTTGGTGAACTATCCCTTTAGTAACTGCACCACTACAAGCTTATATTACAATTCCATTTGAGCGGCTAAAAATATCCAGCAGAGCATTTTTTGCGGTCAAAATCAGATCTCTGCATGTAAGCCTATCCCCTCTGGTATTTTCACTGCACTTAAATCCTCAATCGCCAACAGAGTTACATTAGAAACATGCAATTGTGTTTAAAAGCATAATAATCCCACTTCAAAGAGTTAATTATATGTCCATAATGGTATACAATTTCCAATACCGATGAAAAATACAACAAACGACCCCTTGCTTTAGATCATGAGGTGCTCTTTGAGAAAAAGCTGCTTTTATCCGAGATGATCATAAAAGTGTTACATTCACAGACTCCTGCTGGCTCTAAATCCACTATATATTTCTCCATTCTCTGTTCCCACACAGTATGCCGACTGTATTTTTCCTTCTCATCTCTCTCTGACCCTGAACATGATGTGCACATTCTTTAAGCATGACTGGCTGGCGTGCACACACCCACACCCTGATAAGAGCTGGGAAATTCAATGCAATGTAATATTGGAAATTTTATAAAGGCAGAGTCGAGAAATAAGAGAACAACTCCCTTGTTTCTAAAAGCAGGAGGAATCCCTGAGGAGCCATTCACATCTGGGGCCGTGATGGAGTGTGAGGCTTTACCTGGGCCTGCAGCAGAAAGAAGTTTGTGCTCATCTGTGCTCATCCTCTCCATATGTTCCTAATGGATACCTTCATTTAGCATGGGTAAAGATAGTGAAGTGAACAGGGTTAGAGGGCAAAACACCCGAAAAATACAGTTTTTTTTCACTCTAATAAGTTAAGCACAATATATGACAGTACATTGTATAACAGTACTGGAAAATTACATTAATTGCTTTTTGCATATTTTGCAAGCAAATTATAAAGTGGAATATACTCTCAAAGGAAATTATTAAATATGAACATATAAACATTGCATCATGTTGATTGCTGCACATATAGCAGCAGATTGTGAATAAATGTGCTGTGTGGCGCAATAAGGTTAATCACTTTTGAAATGATATATCACATCCTGACAGCAACCAATAATTAAAGCGGTCTAAATATAAATGTCAGTGGAGAGCTAAGGACCACATTTGTCCAATAGCAATAGTATACAGAAGCTATGTCCTACCTATCAACATATATGTATATCATCACACATGTATACATATGTATATCATACATATGTATATCATCGCACGCCCTTACATATCTACTTAACCAATTAAAAAATAAATGAATTAACAAAATATTTTCACACTTTACAATAAGATTTCATTAGTTAAATGTAATGTATTTTCTTAAACTAATACAAAACATTTATTAATTATAGTTCAACATTGCATTATTAAAATTCAAATTCAAGCTTGTTAACATTGGTTAATCCACTGTGAGTTAACGTGAACTAACAGTGGACGACTTAATTTTTGTCAGTAAAAGAATAAGTTACAGAAAAAAAAATCAGTTATTAGAAATTAGTTCTTAAAACTAAACAGAAATTGGGGAAGAGATATACAGGGGTGCTAATAATTCAGGAGGGTTTATAATTCTGACTTCAACTGTATATATAAATATATAAAACTGAGAATTAACAATGAAACAAATTGGCCACTATGCTAAAAGTGATGCTATAAAATAGTATTGTGCATAGAGCCGCTCAACGCTGCTGTATCGAGTCTGCTGTTGTAGACCTATTTTTGGGTAAAAAAATAAATAAATGAATAAAGGTTGTTTGCATTTTACTGTTTTTACTGATATTAATTTCAAATGAAAACTACAGCAAATTGCATTTGTTTCTTAAAGATTTATGACTACTACAATACCAAAGTTAGGCATAAAATGACATACTGTAAAGAACAATGCGCATCTCACAGCTGTCAAATGTCCCATTATCCTTGCATTTCCTCCCTGCTCCCCGCTCTAATGAAGAATCCAATTAAAGAAAATAGTGAAGCGTGCCACAACCCAGCAAACGTGATCACTCTCGAATCACATCCAAAAGGAGACCTCACAGGGAAGAAATTCTCTTTTAGAAGAAGAAAAGAAATGAATTAAACTCTCAGCATAATGTGCAGCCACTATAAAAGTGTATAGTGCAGGGTCATGGGAAAACGGAGTGACCCACCAATGTGATTCCTCCATTAGGCAAGACTTCTTACAAAAGCCAACGCACAAGCCAACTCTATCCTGCTGTAGTCTAATGGGGTCAGAATGGTTCAGATGAAGCTATATTTCTGCACAGTTTGGTCTATGAACCAGATAGTCACATGGTATCTCTCAGATATGCACTACATAATATTCATCCCTGTATTGTAGGATAGATGATGTTAAAAGCTTGCCCTTGGTCAATAAAGTAAAAGGTTGACCTCATATACCTGTCCAGATTTCCCATAAGCTGTTTACTGCACCGGTCAACCCCAGCACACCAGACTGACAGATGTAACCGATGGAGGTGCATCTCAAGCGAGGCCCGCTGTGCTTCTAATAAGAACACAAAAGCAATTCTCCACAATGATAATAGCAAAGGGCATGTCTGTAACAGAAAATATGGTGCTAAACAAACAAATCCAATCAAATTAGCAGCGAGAGGCTTCAGACTGCCTGCTGTGAGCAATGTTCCTGTTATTATACACAAACTGAAGGTCTCTATGATAGTTTTGTGCATATTAAAAGGATTGTTTACCCCAAAAATGAAAATTCATTTGCTCAACATCTTGACGTTCCACAACTGCATGACTTTGAGTGTTTGGAAGGTTTGACAAATCTCCCCCACAAAGAAGGGGACGAGTCCGCAGTGATCCCATGCCACAAATAAAAATGTATTATGCATCTCTGATATACTATGCCCAGTGAGTTAGTCTCTCCCACTTACATGAAGCAAGTTATCCTTGCATTGATGCATTTGATGTTATTTTTGAAAAACATTGTAAATACACATACTAAGTTTGATATCACATAATTTAGACTGAAATCCCCACAGGAATAAATATTCAGTCTAAAACTGGATTAATGAATAAAAACAATTAACGTAGCTTAATGGGCTGTGGTGCTAAGGTTCTAATTCAGTAGGGGCTACAGTTTGTTTTAATAATAGACAAGAAGAAGATGAGCACAAAATATGAACGCAAAGCACTTAAAGAGCATGTTAAAGGGATAGTTCACACAAAAAAATCATCGATTCTCCCTCCTCTGATTTTAAACCTTGTGATTTATTCCTTCTTCTGTTGATCGCACAAAAAAAAAAAATATTTTATAGAATGCTGGTTGTTGGAAATTTTAACTTCCATTTTGGGACAAAAAAAAACTATTAAAGTCAATGGGCATCACGCAAAGAGCCAGGAAAACAACACAAGGAAATGATCAACAAATAACTTGTTTAATAAGTAAAAGCTTATGGCTCACAGCAGTTGCCAGCTGGGTAGAAAACCAGACTGGAGCTGGCTGGGCTGGACCCCGAGCTGGGACTGGCATGACTGGAACCAGCATGCCTGAGAGTTAATACTGGACTGAGCTGTGGGACTGAAGCTGACACAAGACTAGGTACAAAGACTGGAGATCAGACAGGACTAGGCTCGGGGACTGGAGCATACATAGGACTGGGCTCAGGGACTGGAATATACAGAAGAATGGGCTTTGGGCACTGGAATGAGGCTTGAGTTGACTATGCCCTCTGTGACTGCTGGAAGTAGATATGGGTCGAAAAAAACAATGCTATCTGTGGATGCAGCTCACAAGCCAGGGCAAACTCAAAAAAACTCTGTTTTTCTTTCTCTTGCATTTCTTGCTCTCTTTTTTATAAAAGCAAAAACAAATTCTATGTGGTTTGTGAATGCCTTTTAAAATGACCTGCAACAGGGCCCTTCAAAGACCCCCATGGGGGCTGCAGCTGTGTCCCATACGCCACAGACATGCACCAAAATTTTCATCACCAACATTTTTCAAAAAATGTTCTGTAGAACACAGAAAATTCATACAGGTTTGTCGTCCATAGAAAAAGGTTTCATTCTACAGTCATACTACAGACCTCTATAGGCTATAGTCTTAAATATACAGTCGTGGCCAAAAGTTTTGAGAATGACACAAATATTAGTTTTCACAAAGTTTGCTGCTAAACTGCTTTTAGATCTTTTTTTCAGTTGTTTCTGTAATGGACTGAAATATAATTATAAGCACTTTATACGTTTCAAAGGCTTTTCTGGGGAGTTTCCAGGCCATGGACCCAAAATTTTAACGTTTTGGTCAACGAGCCACTTAGATACTACTTTCGCCTTATGGCACGATGCTCCATCGTGCTGGAAAATGCATTGTTCTTCACCAAAATTTGGTGAACCTTGAATTGCTGGAAGAAGTTGCTGTTGGGAGGGTGTTTTGGTACCATTCTTTAATCATGGCTGTGTTTTTGGGCAAAATTGTGAGTGAGCCCACTCCCGTGGATGAGAAGCAACACCACACATGAATGGTCTCAGGATGCTTTACTGTTGGCATGACACAGGACTGATGGTAGCGCTTACCTTTTCTTCTCCAGACAAGGCTTTTTCCAGATGCCTCAAACAATCGGAAAGAGGCTTCATAGGAGAATATGACTTTGCCCCAGTCCTCAGCAGTCCATTCGACATAAATTTTTGCAGAAGATCAATCTGTCCATAATGGGGGTTTTTTGGAGAGAAGTGGCTTCTTTGCTGCCCTTCTTGACACCAGGCCATCTTCCAAAAGTCTTGGCCTCACTGTGCGTGCAGATGCGCTCACACCTGTCTGCTGCTTCAAGCATCACCCTTCCTTTTAACATGTCAAGTCTGCCATTCTAACCAAATCAGCCTGACATAATGATCTCAGGCCTTGTGCTGGTCAACATTCTCACCTGAGTTAACAAGACGATTACTGAAATGACCTGCAGGTCCTTTAATGACAGCAATGACATGCAGTGGAAATGCAGTGTTTTTCAGGATTAAGTTAATTTTCATGGCAAAGAAGGACTATGCAATTCATCTGATCACTCTTCATAACATTCTGGAGTATATGCAAATTGCTATTATAAAAACGTAAGCAGCAACTTTTCGAATTTCCAATAATTATGTAATTCTCAAAACTTTTGACCCCGACTGTACTTGTATGTGTTTTCCCCAGTTTGTAACCTACATTTCATGACACTCAAAAAGGTAAGCAATGTTTATAAATATACTAAAAATCATGTTGCGCTACTTACTTTTTCAACCTTAAATACCTCTTTTTCACAAAATACAGCACAATATTGTTTCTGTTTTACATAAAGAACTTGTATAATCGGTCTTAGGTTATGTGTACAGCAAACTATTTATAGCATATGTTTAGTTAGATTACCGCTGTGGTATGTTAGTTATGAATAGATTTAAAAATTGCTCTTACATCCAGTGTTGTATTTATGTTTATGATTTGTTTATGTAGCACCATAGTCCTGCAAGACATTTTGTTCCACTTTACGTCCACACATGTAGCAGATTGACAATAAAGCTCAACGTGATTATATTATCCATCTGTGAATGTTAGAAAGACATGAAAGCATTTTTATTTTGCTGAATAACCAACAAGTTCCAATTAAACTACATAAATTTCAGTAAATGAGCACCACTGCACACACCAAACAGGCTGACAGCAACACTTCTAACAGAAATAAGCATTTTGCTTATTTTTTTGGCATCATAAATGTGTGAAAACTTTTTAAACCTATTAGTTAAGTGCATTTTTATAATGAATGCAAAATGACAATAGTGTTGTTTTTGCTTTGAGATTTTAATATAACAATATTAAGATTCCATGTGAATTCAAACATTTTTTGCAAGTGTTGCACAGCCTACATGGGTATATTCACTACATCTGTTTCCATCTGTCAATACTATTTTACTGGACAGCCTTAAATAAAAATATTCATAAATTGATTTTGTTTTTATCCAAATACAAAAATCCTAAAAAAAAATCTTATATCACAATTCAGCCAACAATACTGAGATACAATACCATTTTTGGGGACCTACAGTATCAGCCAGCCCTGCTTCGAAGCAATGACTGAAAGTTTATATAGTGTCCTTGAAGAGACAAAGTAAAAATAGCATCCTTTATTGGGGGAAACAATCTGAGAAACTTCATTACACACTAAACACCTCTGACTTAAAAATAATAGTGTTTATTCAACTTGCCTGCATCAGTGGAGAGCAAAAAAAAACCTGCATTCACTTGACATAAATAATGTCGGAGGGCATAAAAGCTTAAGAAAAAAATGACTATATCTAGATGAAAATTCAGTCTTCGGGTAGATTGAAGTGGGTCACTAAGCACGCTCCATTACTCAGAGCTCTTTAGGCACTGCAGAGAGGTCTGCATATGTCACGCACACTCGCTGCACTGTATGGATGAAGCTATGTTAGGAATGACGAATTACAAAGTACGAGCATTAAAGCCACTCAAGCCACATTCACATTTAACAGTCCTGCCTTTATTATTCAGTCAATCTCTGGATTTCATTTTTACTAAATGCACAACTACATCACAGACTAGTTCAGTACATGATTACTTTTACTGTAAATTAACATTAGCACAAGGCACATGACACTGTTCATTATACGCATATACTGTAACATCTGTTTATCATTCAACACAAATATATTGGAAAATCTTATTTTAAGCAACACATAGCAATGCAAACTTATTAACTTAACTATATTTTTTCTTGATTTGTGAAACGTGGCATTTATACATTATCATGAAAGCCAATATATACATTTTCATGAAACCAGTGGCGAGGCTACATAAGGGTCAGTGTGGCACTGGCCCACATCGACTGAAGGCTGGCCGACCCCAAAAAATTATATATTTTAAAGCTAAAAAATCCTTCACAGAAAACATGTAACGAAGATAAAGCGTAATATGAATGTAATTTTATGTTGGCGATTAACACTGTCCTTCAGACATTGTAAGTTTGCCAATCACATTTAAAGTCCACCTCCACTGCACAAAAAAACTGTCCAACTGTTGTACATAAACACTTTGATGTCATATTTTCTTTTTCTTGTTTCTATCAGAATCAGTTAAAAATGCTTATATTTCTATATTTATTGCTGAACGATAAAGTCTGTTATATATAGGCCTCATGACATTGATTGAATAAAAAAAAATTAATTATAGAATTTTTTTGGAATGAGTGTTGGATATTCGTAAGTCATTTTCAGCATCGCTGTCTTTGTGTTCATTACATATCTATTATCAAATGTCGCTGCTGACTTTTAAAGCTCTTCATCATTTGGGTCCTTTTTATCTTTCAACTATAACCATCCACAGTGTTCTTTAAGGTCATCCTTTGCAGGTCATCCTTTGCAGATTTACTGACTGATCCAAATTTTAATTAAGAACTATGGGTGGTAGGGCTTTTAATTCTGCAGTGCTGAAACTTCAGTGCCATTACATATTCACAAACTAGATTGTATTTTACAGCTTAAAACTCATTTTTTCTTCTTCTTTTAGTATAGCTTTTGCTTTAACAGAAGCACTGATTTGTCATGGTAGTGCTGCTTGGCAATTTTTGATAACATTCAAGTTTCAGATACTTACATTTCTTTTATTATCATCATGCATTTATTTATAACAGAAATTGTTGCATTCAGAAAGAATGCATACAAATCCATTAAAAGTGTTATAACAATAACTGTTGATCATTGTAATAACTAAAAATCGTTGACTTCTATTTTATTGTAAACGGACTAAGAAAAAAAATTAAGCAGTTTTGACCACTAATCAAGAATTTCTGAAGGACCATGCATGCGACACTGAATGTTAATGATTAATGCTGAAAATTTAGTTTTGAAATCACAGGATTAACTTACATTTAAAAATACATTAAAATAGAACACAGATTTTTTAAATAATTTTACAATATTGCTTGTAATAACATTTTTCTTTGTGTATTAATTTAGGAAAAGTGTCTATTGTAATAAACATTGTTAGTAAGAGTTCTACAAGAGTTTAAAAATTTAGAGTAGATATTAGCCAACTGGGGGGGGGGAAAGGATAATTTTGAAATGAAAAAAGAAACCAATGAAGTCATAACCTGTAGCAATGGCATTTCTAATGGAAAGGGTGTAAAAGCATCAAGGACACTGGTGACATTTAGAATTAGGAAAGCACTGGGGGAGGATGCTTAACCAAGCATTGGCTAAGGTGTTCTGGTGTTGAAATGCCAGCAGCATTTTTGTTCCCCCCTCCATGTTCTCCGCTCAGACTCAAAGCAGCTGTGACACAGCCATTTTCCTGGTTCTTTATTGCTTTGCACCACTCACAGAGCAGAAAATGCTCGATGCCTGAAACGCCCAAGGGTGGATTTGACTCATCTGTTAACTCAAAGTTGAATAAATCTTACCTGGAACAGTTGAAATATAGTCTCTACCCTCTTTTTTCATTCTAAATCCTGATTACACGACGAATGATAGAATGACAGCATATTTGATATTTACAACTTCAGTGGAAAATGTCATAGCTTTCAGTACTAACATTTTCAAGTATCTTATCAAACTGTGCTGGAAAGCTATCCTGCAGCGTTGAGAAAGACGGAAGCGTTCAGGAAAAAAATGACATTTATTGTTCTTAAGTGAACAATATGACATCATTCTAGTGCATGCAAATAGTTCTGCTTTAAAAAAAAAATTGCATTCGAGTCTGATTTCTGGAACCTCATCACAGAGTTCCATTTAATTTCAAAGGTTTAAAGAAAAAGCTCGATGCAGTTGATCTTTGACTGAAAAGGGTGAGAAGAACTAAAAGAAAAGTCCTGATTGTATTTCTCGATCCTCTCCCATGAGCAAGCTAGTCTGTGTTGAGACATCGCGAACCCTCATTCCTTCTGTTCTATGCCAAGTCTATAAATACCATGGCCCTTGTGGAGGCCTTGCATCAGAATTTGCCCTTGAGCTCCTCTATCCAAGCATACATCAGAAAAGGATTCCAGCTGTGAGGTGTATTGGATAGATTACTGCCTGGGACCCTCCAGAACAAGGATTGGCTGACATTCGGTCCATGTCAAATTCCCAGGTACGAAAAGTTCTCCGTTGAGTATAGTGCTTAAGGCACGCTATTAACCAAATGCTTCATCCTTATACTTTTTTAATTTCCTACTTCTGCCTGTTATCTACTTTTTTTACTACACATGTGAACATGGAACATTAAATACGTTATCATGTCAGGTCCCAACTGCTCCATGCCTTCTCTCACAGCAAATGCAAAAAGACAGTGTTAAACTTAGCCATTTTACACTCCGTTTTCATCTATGAGTCTGTTTAGACTTTTTATTTTGTGTGTGTTACTTTTTTTAATATTCCGACAGCTGTCCACATGCATGCCACAAATTTGTCTCCACAAAACTAATTTCTGTCAATTAAAACTAATTAAAACCGTTTCTCTGTGAAAATGCATGCTTGACAAGTGGTCAGGAAAAACACTAGAGATTACTTAAAAATCTACTGTAAATGCAAGGTGAGTTCCCTTTTTTATACAGCCAACTGAAGTTAACGACAAGTAATTATATGAAATGTGATTACATTGTTTTAACCAATTTGTTTATGCACTGCTGTGGCAACAATCAATGAACACTTTTACATTTAAGGAAGCTAACTAGCTAATTACAGCTAAGCAAATAAAATTATGAAACTGTTGTGTTATGTAAAAGTATATGCATCACTATTTATGTGAAGTTTATTTATAAACTAATTTCGAGAGGATCACGTGCTTATGATTGATCACGGCTGGTCCCGCATTAGTTCCCAATCAGACGATTTCTAAGTCACCATAAATAACCAAAGTTCCATACCACAGTCATCTTCGTTTTAAAGAATCCCCCCTTCCACCCCCACTACTCCTCCTTTCCTAGATTGGGCGGCACGGCGGTGGTTAGCACTGTTGCCTCACAGCAAGAACGTCATTGGTTCTAGTCCTTACCAGGCCAGCCGACATTTCTGTGCGGAGTTTACATGTTCTCCCCATGCTCGCGTGTCCCGGGTACCCCAGTTTCCTTCTACCATCCAAAAACATGCGACTTAAATTAATTGAATACTCCAAATCGGCACCATAGAGGTGCTCCTAGTAAGTAGTTATCTCTTCATAGCAATCCCTAATTGGTCATTAGCTACAAACAGCAGGGGAGTTCTCGAGATCTACCTGAGCTCCAACTCCCCTCTCGCCCTGCAAACGGGAGAGCCCTGGGCTCAAGGATCTTATGAGCTCAGGGCTCTCTCTCGGGACAGCATGCCAAACACGCTTTATAACCAATCATCAGCTAAGTGTGAACTCTTGAATGTAATTTTAAATTAATCAAAGGCAGGCGAACCTACATAGAAAATTATTCTTAGCAGTCATGTTAATCTGTTTATCTGTCAAGACTGATCTTTTCACTAATTAGAAAATTAGAAAAGCGTTTTTTTTTTTTTCTTTTTTTAAAGCTGTCACAACAGGTCAATCTAGTGCTTACAGAGAAAAGGGAATCTAATAGGGATCCCCCTTCATTCTGGCACATTTATGATCATGGTCATGGTTTATTCAAATACTCCAACTGTGTATATAGCCGAATAAAAATTAAAATTAAAACTATAACTCAAGGCCACAATGTAATTTGGAGGCTATTCTCATAGATGTTGGCCTACTCAAGCATTGTCAAAGTTCCTTTTATTTATGTTCTGTCTTTACCTCTAAAACTTAAAAATGTTTAATGTAGTGTTTAGAAAATATGTATATGAATGCAAAAATTTTGTACATGCTCCCTCTACCATATGTGACAACGTGACCCCATCAAGCCAGACTTTTGTAGGCAGATGCAATCCTTTAGCAACTTTTCAAATTAGAAAGAACTATGATTATTAAGATGATTATAAAAAGGATATGCTATTCATTTATTTGTTAAATTAAATTCCTTAAACACCCATTATTAAACAACCTCTCTGAATACATCTAGTTTCCCAAGTGACATTGTGTTGGCAAAAATCCAAGGCCTACAAATTTAGACACTAATATGTTGTATTATTGCTAAAGTATCTGATCACATCCAACACATCAGATCTCTCCATGTCATTCTCACCGGCAGTATTTTCTTTCCATTACCATCTTCCATTTAATTTAAAGATGCCACTGAAATGAGAACAAAACCACAAAAGCACACATTGTTTCAGAAACATTATCTGTGTGTATAAAGCTTTTTAGGCAGCAGTTGTCCTAACACAAGAGATGAAAAGCATACATATTTGTTGCTTTGCCAAGCTCACACAGTTAATTGCCCTAGACAGAAAAAAATTATTTATGCTAATAATTTAAATCAGAAAAATGTACCTTTTTTTCTACGTTTTAATTTTCTGTTATATTGTAAGACATAAATCCTTAAGTTTGAAAGTCATTACTGAAATGCAAAATTAACAACCCGAGTTATATGGCTGAAAAGAATTGCACTGCAATAAGTAGCATTAACTGCCCAGATTTACAATCAATGGATGTGCTTATGCTGCACAAGTCCCAAAAAAATCTTCTTTTTGGCTGTCAGACTAATGGCTAGGCATTAAATGTATAATAATCTAAAGCTGCGTTAAAGCCGCTTTTGTGTGCAGATACTTAAAAGATAGTTTAAGACATCACAGCCCTGCAATCATCTCTTCCAAACCTCTTAAGCCACAACAGGAGAGCTCTCATTAATACAACATTCTCCTTCAAGAGATGCAGTGAACTTAAGAGTCTACAATCAAGCGAAATGAGTTTAGTGAAAGCCTTTGTCATGGCTGTGTACTGCAGTAATTAATCCTCAAATTAAACAAATGAGCAATTAGAGGAGAAAGTAATTATTATGATTTAATTTGTTTGAGCGAGCAGTCCTTTGAGGCATGATTTAATGTCTAGGTATTCCTGCAGAGTGAATATTCATTAGCCCAAAAGTATTGCTCCCTCTAGTGAATTGTTTGACAGCTGTCTTATAAGCTTTTACCCACTGAAACATACTAATCAAATTTAAGGTGAACTCACAGCTAATAAAGATTAATGCTGAACAATGGAGAGAAAATGGCAACAGGTCAAATTATGAATGACAAATGAAGTTATTAAATAAATATAAACAAATGAATTGAGGCAAATTTTTAGAACTCTTTTGAACTTTTGAACAATAACTAAGAATTATTTTGTTGTGAGACTGTAATGTTCACAAATACATGAAAACTACTACTGTAAAATATTATAAAATATGATATATTATATAATATATCATTTAGAGGGCAGTTTACAATAAATGAAAATGATGTCATTATCATCATTAACTGACATTAAAATAAATTATTTGTAAATAAATAACACACACACACACACGCGCACGCACGCACGCACGCACGCACGCACGCACGCACACAGTATTCACAGACTTTGCTCAATACTTTGTTGACACGCCTTTGGCAGCAATTACAGCCACAAGTCTTTTTGAATATGATGCCACAAGCTTGGCATACCTGTCTTTGGGAATTTTTGCCCATTCCTCTTTGCAGTACCTCTCAAGCTCTATCAGGATGGATGGGAAGCCATTTTCAGATCTCTCCAGAGATGTTCAATAGGATTTAGGTCTGGGCCACTCAAGGACATTCACCGAGTTGTTGTGAAGCCACTAAAATGATATTTTGGCGGTGTGCTTTGGGTCATTGTCCTGCTGGAAGATGAACCGTCGCCCCAGTCTGAGGTCAAGAGCACTCTGAAGCAGGTTTTCATTCAGGATGTCTCTGTACATGGCTGGATTCATCTTTACCACCACCATGCTTCACTGTAGGGATGGTATTAGCCTGGTGATGAGTGGTACCTGGCTTTCTACAAACCCAACGCCTGGCATTCACTCCAAAAAGTTCAATTTTTGTCTCATCAGACCAAAGAATTTTGTTTCTTATGGTCTGAAAGTCCTTCAGATGCCTTTTGGCAAATTCCAGGCAGGGAGTGGCTTCCGTCTGGCCACTCTACCATACAGGCCTGATTGGTGGATTGCTGCACAGATGGATATCCTTCTGTAAGGTTCTCCTTTCTCCACAGAAGGACGCTGGAGCTCAGAAAGAGTGACCATCGGGTTATTGATCACCTCCCTGACTAAGGCCCTTCTCCCCCGATCACTCTGCTTAGATGGCTGGCCAGGTCTAGGAAGAGTCCTGGTGGTTCCAAACATCTTCCTCTTGCAGATGATGGAGGCCACTGTGCTCATTGGAACTTTCAGAGCAGCAGATATTTTTCTGTAACCTTCCCCAGCCTTGTGCCTGGAGACAATACTGTCTCGGAGGTCTACAGTCAATTCAAATCATTTCCAATTAACTAAATTTACCACAGGTGAACTCCAATTAAGCTGCTGAAACATCTCAAGAATGAC
>CAIGQW010000302.1:4501903-4524906 GCA_903798125.1 Danio choprae | reverse complement strand
ACTTGATTGTAGTGGTTATGGACGTACGCTACCAGTCAGACATAGCCTAATATACTCATAACTTTCCATTAGACCAGACTGCTCGCCTAACACATACGAACGAGCCCAGCAAACAAAGGCGAAATCATCATCAGCAATGCAATTTATAAGACAAACAAACATGTCAACTGATAAGAAAAGCAATCAGGTGGCATGCTTTTCTGACACCATACACAAGTTAAACAGTAACAGATAGCAGTAAACATTCCAAGTTTTGGAGTGGCAACACGAGATGTCTTTGTCCTGTGCCGTGTTTCACGCAGAAGCGCTGAGCGCGCACTGAGTCGCGTGTGGTTTTTGGTCTGGGTTACAGCGCAACTCAATGCCACAGTGCTGTCGCGCGCGCACAGTCGCACGGGCACATCCTCAGAGCTGGAGTTTTATCCTGCTGCCTTGCAACTCGTTTTCTGCTTGTTTGTTACATTGTCTGAGAGTCTTAATCCAAGAAACAATTAGGTATCGGTTAGTGACAGTTTTGGACCAGATTACGGATTTTTTTTTCTTATATGCTGTGGATGTAGCATACATTGTGACCAACGATGTTTCAATGGACTTGAATGAGGAGGGATTATCCTTTTCATCGTCAAAACAATAAACCGCGTGTTTGAGCGAACTTACCACGGATAAAAGCGCAATGTTTATCGCCGCGATTTACATCATTTTACCGCTGTTGGGTGAGTTTGAATGTGGTTTTACACATGCATTGTATTCATTGCTTCATTGAAGGCTGAAACTCAGAATTAAAAAAAGTGTTTAACACCGGGGTCCCGTCACATTTATTCTCGTCTAAAATAGCCTATTCTGAAATGTTTGGGATTTTATGTCTCATAACTAGGGCACTGTTTTGTTATTGAGGATCAGCTTTGTTTTTACTTTTCTCTTATGCCAGCTTAATCTTCTTGTGTTAATATTTTAATCTCTAAAGCACCTTCATTTTATATTCTGGGAAAATATTAGCTCGCAAAATGTTTCCATGCACTAAACTATAATTGTAATTTAATTAGCCTATAGTTCCTACGAAAAAATCAACAACTTTTATTATTATTATTATCATCGATATGTAACAGTTTGAGTAGTTGATGATTATTTCCATTGTCGTCCTTCATAGACGTGCTGTTATCTGCCGAGGAGTCTTACTTTTCTAGCTCAAACCGGCTGGACTGTGTAAAGGCAAACGAGCTGTGTTTGAAGGAGCCGGGATGCAGCACAAAGTACCGAACTATGAGGCAGTGCGTGGCGGGGAGGGAGTCCAACTTCAGTATGGTGACTGGAATGGAGGCGAAGGATGAATGTCGGCTTGCCTTGGACGCTTTAAAGCAGAGCCCTTTGTATAACTGCCGCTGTAAAAGAGGGATGAAGAAGGAAAAGAACTGCCTGCGCATCTACTGGGGGATCTATCAGCATTTACAGGGTGCGCGGACTTGCCTTCTCATATAAACATATAAAGTATTCTGCTTCTACACAACATTGTTTTTGACAAGATTTATTTTTAATACTTGGCGACCAAATAACCTAGTCAAGGTGTTGCTTTTTTTGGTTTGTGCTATCAGATAGGGTGACTGTAAAGTCTTCAAATGCCTCTCTGAAGTGTGTGCATTAAAGTTTATGGAGTGTGAGGTCATCTGATGCTTTATGTTAGTGCATATGTGCCTGCTAGATGGGGGAGCAGGAACTTTGCCAGCTCAACTGACCAGGATAACTAATCAACCAGAAACTGGCTCCGGAAATGTAAACCAGCCTTTATGAATCAGTGACCCAAATACGAACAAACAAATGTTCTTTACTGGCATGGTTGGCTCTATGAAGAACCTTTAACATTTATTAAACCTTTCCATCGCACAATGTTAAGATTCTTCACAATTTCAAATAACATGGTTATTTTAGGAACTGTTTACTGAAAGGTTCTTTACAAACCCCCAAATGGTCCTTATATGGCATTATTCTGAAAACCGCTTTTAACATCTTTATTTGTGTAAAGGGCAATTTCCAGCTTTTTTTCTTTGTTTGGTTTAATGCATCTAAATATGACATTAATGATACACTGATGTAGCCATTTAATTATTGTTATTTAGTCACATTTCGTTTGTTAATATTACAGGGAATGATTTACTTGAGGATTCTCCATATGAACCCGTGAACAGTCGGCTTTCAGATATATTTCGACTGGCTCCCATCTATTCAGGTAGGATGTGTGTTTTTTTATCCGCTTCATTCAATTTAACAATGACTGAATAACGCGACTATTGGTTTTTATTGCTATGTGAAACAAGCAAAAAAAGGACAGAGATTTGACATGGTGTAGTTGAACCACTCATGTCCTACTTGTTTTCCTCCCTCTTTTTCCTCTTTATGCCCTTGTGGATGCATGCTATATTCCAGTCTCTGATCCTCTGGATCTTGCATGGGGAGATATAGTTCTGAATGTTAGTGCTCAGTGAACCATTATAAATGCTGTATACTTCAGCCAACTCTAGGGGCAATCTCTCGGTCCAGGGATGCTGCCGATGTGAGGTGCTGCTGATGTGACTCCAGCATTTGAAAGTGTTTTATCTGGGGGTGGGGCTGTGAGGAAATTACTTTAAAGATGTGCCTCGGGTTACTGAGGCAAAGTGTTGGTGAGGATACATGCAGTGGCAAGGGGCTGTGGGAATCTGGCCTGAGATGCTGGATGCTTACTTGGTTCACCCTCTAGGTGGCAACGTTGTTCCCTTCTTCAGCCTTGAGAGGTCCCTGATAAAAAGAGCAGAGATGCGCTGTCAAAGGTGTGAACAACAGATGGTGACAGCAAAGGTTTACCAGCACCAGAATGGAGTCACAGTGAAAGTTTAAGTTTTATGAAGCAACTGATTTCCTCGACATTACACTGAATAACTGTGAGAAGACACTTGATTAAGTCATTCAAATAACAAATCACTTTAAAGCATCCTTGATATGTTGCAGATCATATTAAAGATGCATTTCTATTTTCTTTCATAAAAAAGGGTTTGGGTATATGTGTAGTTTTCCATACCATCCAATTGTATTTTCTGTAAAAGCAAAAGACACTATTTATTGTTGTTAAATAGTGAATCTATTAATGAATTTTCATTTAAGATTTTACACTTTACAGTTGTTCTTTAAGCCACTAGGTTTTACCCATTTGTCAACAAGACATTTTTAAACATGTTACATATAATACACTGTACAGTAGTATAATCATGGATTATTTTATATATTTTAATAAGTACAGATCAGAATAAGTATGTTGTTTAATTTTTCTATAAATGCATATTTTATGCTGAATGTTGATGGAAAATTATTTTACCCATATTCTGCCATTCATTGGCATGATTAGTTTGAAACATTAAAACAGTCTTTTATTGTATTTATTATAATTTATATGCATTTAAAACTACTTCTGCAAATGAAATTTCAATTAGAAAACCATTTTCCGGTCCCAAATATTTATTTATAATAAATTATGATGGAATCATGAGCATTACAATAATAAAATATCTTGATAACATTTTTAGAAGAAGGTCACTGTCAAAGCATATTTAATGGTCTCTCAGCTGTTACTGATTTATTAGCAAAAGGAAAAACTCTACGAAACTTAAACTTTCCAAATTCAATGTCACTGGTAAGTCATGTCAATCAAAATAACGAAAGCAAGGAATCGCAAAGCCTGCAGAGAGCTTTCCTTAGGGAACTGGAATAAGGTGGTAAACACCACAGTAATTAAAATAACATGTTCCTCACTACTTTCCCCTCACTCAAGTGCTCTTTTTGTGGCTGTGAAAACAGAGAAAGTTATGGCATAGTGCTTTGAATCTGAGGGTGCTCCTTATTCCCTGTCGGAAAGCTTTTTACGCTGATTGACGGCTGAGTCTCATGGCTAAAAAACAGGCCAAGCGGGGAATCAGTTCTTCACCTACATGGGGATTTATGACACAGACACTGAGACAAGACTCTATATAGTCTGGGTGTCTGAGTATACTCTATAGGTGGTCAAAATGTTATTAACAATTGTTCTTTCTTAACATCTATGACTTAAGTGTTTTAATTTAATTTAATTTACATGTTTAATTTGTTTGGGCAGATTTATTTATTTATTTATTTATTTATTTATTTATTTATTTATTTGTTTATTTATTTATTTATTTATTTATTCATTCATTTATTTATTTGATGTTTTTATTTTTATATATAATGAAATGTAATAATGAAGCAGCCTAAATATCTTAGAGCTATAATCCTTTTAATAATTTCAGATTGTTACAAAGGCACAAACTACATATTGAATTTGTCTGGACAGTAATGGAACTTGGAGGACATTTGATTATAAATTAAAATACATAATACCCATACTAATTATTAATACTTAGCATTTACAGTTTCTGAGGCAAGAGATTGGATTTGTTCTGGTGAGTGTTGCATAATTCATTTATGTCACCTTAGATGATCAGATTTTCTTCAAACAGATCTACAAACTGGAACACGTCTGCACTTTATTAGCATTTTTTTATTTTTTTTCTTGTTTTTAAATCCCTCACTTTGACAAGTCAAAATATATATACTTCATGACATCACAGTGCAAATTTTAAAATAAACCCCCAACAAGCCAAAGGTCACAAAAACGTTTATTTTCCACATGCTATGGTCTCTCTTTATAAAACGCAGCTGTGTTCCATTTGTGGTGTTGAGTGTGTTCCCTGCGTGGCACATACTGAGTCCTCATGTAAACTACATCTCCCCCTGTCCGCTTTCCTGCTGAGTGTCCTGCTGGGTTTTACCTGTATTGATGTCTGCTCTCGACTAGATTAAATGGCTTATTGAATGCTACAGGGCTTCCTCTCTCTTAGGACGGTTGCCCCTTATTTGCCTTAAGTTCCCTCATATGCCAAAAAAAAAAACAGACCCAAAGGCAGGGTGATACAGGGGTCAGAGTTTCTATAGTTTCAGAGCTACCGCAGATGGATTGAGTTTACAGGTGTTTCTCCCTATCATAAATGCAGATGTCTTGCTTCAGAATGGCCTCAAATGTCAACAAATAGGTGAGGACAGGGAAGCGTAAACCGTTTGAGATGGAGAGTTGACAGAGAGATCCGGTTCACTGGGTCTGAATGAAGATTTTTGAGGGGTTTCAGGGGTTTCTTTTTCCATAGTCTTTGCTGTTTAGGTTATTTAAAGGGATAGTCCACCAAAAAATGCTGTAAATTCTGTCTTTTACTCACACTCACGTCAATTTAAACCATAAGTTTTATGTCAGAAGGAGATATGTTGGTAGTCAAACAGTTTTGTTCCTGTTTATTTCCATTTTATAGTCAAAAAATAAAAATGTAATGGGAATCGAAGTGGTTACCAACCTTCTTTAAAATATGTCTCATTCTTATGTAAAAAAATAAAAATAAAAATCAAGAGAGTTATATGACATGAGGGTGAGTAAATTATGTTTGGGTGAACTATTCATTGTAAATCATATGTGATGAAAGAAACAACTTCATGGGCAAAAAAGGAGAAGATTTTATCCAATGTTAACAGAACATTTCATGATTTTGACAGATTGTCCTGAAATAATGCCAATAAATATGTCATCAGAAAATAGCTTGTTGTTTTTAGGAAAAGGCTTTGATTAAAGATTATTAGCAGGGATTAAAAAATATATCATTTATAATAATAATTGCAATATTCCATAAATAAAAACTGCCATTTTGAATTAAGATGTGTTGGGACAACAGAAATTCAATGCTGCAAATTGAAGAAACCACCGCTTTTCACAGCCAGTTTATTCACACTTATTTGGCACGCTCTCATCCTCTGATCTGAGTTGACTTTGCATTACCTCCACATCATTAAGCTTTATGCAGGAGAGAAACTAAGAGTCTGAACAGTCAGAGCACCCTTTACTCTCCTTAGTTGAGACACTTTTGTTTTCTATCTCCAGCAGTATACATTTCTACCATGTTCTCTTGCAGAATATCTGAACCTGGTGGCAGTAATTCAGTTTTGTTGAGGGTAAATAAATATGCAGAACTTCAGAAAACAAAAGCTGCATGCTATTGCCATAGAGATGCATGGTGTAAAATTGGGAGTTTGTTGATGAAGCCCTTGGCAAAATCTGACAATTGTCATTTATCGCTCAGTGGCCCTGTGAAACAAATGGGGCTGGGGGAGGCAGAATGTGACACAAAGTGTAATAGCCAGTCTGCTATGCTGCTTGAGTGGGCTGGGATGAAATTGCCTAAATGATGGGGTAGCATTGAGAAATAGAACAGGACATCAAACAATTTCACAAAGCAAGGCTATGAATAAGGATGGGTTGCTGTATAATGTTGTTAGCTGTTTTTTTTTCCTCTCTGGAATGCTTTTTTTTGTACCATTGTGAGAATGTAACACTTATAAAATATGTAACAAATATATCCACCCATTTATTCATTGATCCATTAATCAATCCATCCATCCATCTATCCATCTTTAAAACTTTCAGGTTATTGTATAGTCATGTAAAACCTAAATCATTCTGGTTATCCCACTTAGTATTGCTATTTTCCACACAAGTAAATCATTACATACACATATTGATTTGAAACTAAATATTTTATTAGCAGCAAAGTGTCCAAGAAGAAAAAACAAAGCCATGCAAAGTCATTTCAAGTCATGTTAGCTAACACTTTCAAACAAGACCTTTACTGGAACATGTACGGTCATATTCGCAAGTTTTGCTTCAAGAACAAACACTAATGCTGGCACATGATTTCTGTGTATGTACTTCTGTATTTAAGGCAATTTTGTCTATATCATAAATGTATGAATGTACAGTATGGTAGAGAAAGTAATGAGTAATGGAAATAATTGGTCACTTATTTTATCTTGTTTTATTTATTTATTTATTTATTTATTTGTTTAGTATATTTGTGGGTTTTGATCGATATCACGTGCATCGATATGTGTGACTATCTGCAATAGTCACATTGCAGGATGCTCAATGTCGAGTCAGAGTTGAGCAGGCTCCACAGTTTGGAAGATGTGATTTGTCAAGTCATTGCAAATTTTAACCTTAATAGAGTGAACATGTATCATTTGCATTTGTTTTGTGACTCTAAGCTTTTCTGTTAAGTAAATTTAACACATTTGGGCACAAGCAATTATAACATCTGTAACTTTAACAAAGATTAATTGTGTTTAATTATTTATTTAATAAAGAGTGTACAGTGTTATTTTACAATTGATTATTACATTTCAGTAGCTGAATACTGTTATTCTAAAATATGCTTTATTGTATTTATCTATGCTTGTAAGTAATTATATTTTCTGTAGATGCACTATGCTACAAAATAATTTCAATCTAATTTGAATGCTTTCCAAATAGACCTATTCCAGACATCAGGTGACATTTTATTTACATTGCATTATATATTGCAGAAAAACAAAATTTTTCTAGTAACATTAGGTCTAGTTTTGATTCTTTTGCTGTTTAAGGACCTTTAAAATAACTGAAATAATTTGGAACTACTTTCCCTATAACTGCGTAACTGCACGCCATAGAGAGTTCCTCAACAATTCAGAAACAACCATTCAACAGACCTGTAGTATAACTAAGTTTACAGTCATATGGTTTTGATTAAACTGTTTACATTGAACATTTCATTTGTTCTGGTCTTGTTTTTACTATTACTTTTACTTAGAGTTTCAGCTTTTGGCAATATGAGGGGTACGACCCTCCAGAATAGCCATGCAACTCTTTAGAAAATCCATATACTGACATCAAACTGTGAAGCTGTCAACACCTAGAGTGCCACTCAGCACTCGCTTAATCACTTCCAGCCCCAGTTGAAGTATTATGTAGTACAGTGTTCTTCTGTTTTTTGATTAGCACACATAGCCATTCACACGCCACTTACATTTGTGCTGCTTCCACACACTGCCAGCCTTGCTGTCCACCTCACAGGTATTTGATGCCTCTCTTGACACAAAGCGCCGGAATTCCTTTCATTTCAGTGGGAGCACAGCACTTGGCAAGCTCTCTTTAAATGATTCACCTCTCAAAGTCAACCTCTATTGCACTATAAAAGCTCTGTAGCTACAGCGCGGTGCTGTTCTGGGAAAGTCCATCATGCAGCACAAAAGCCTTTCATGTTGGCAACTGTACGCCGACCATGCTTAAGCAGGAACCGTTAGTGCAGATCAAGCAGGCCAAGGAAGCATCAGGCTATCATTTCCCAGCTCCCCTCTCTCTATTTTGCGGGTTTTGTTCTGCTAAACTCTCTTCTATCCTCCTGGAGCGAGCTGCTGCTCAGGGAGACTTCAGCTATGAAAGCTAATCAATACCAGGCCATGTTAAAATAGAAACTTGAAGCTGTGAGTACAAGAAACCATCGATTTCTTTCTTTCTCTCTTTTTTTCCTGTCGCCTTAGTTCTTCTGTTTAGATGGATCCGAGCAATAGCTGTCTGTTGCTAATGCGCAGGTATATGCTTGCAGTACTGTATAGGACATTTTAAAACTCCAAATGCAGAGTAGTTGACAAGCTTGAATGTGATGATTTTATTTTCAGTTGCAGTCAGTTTCTATGTTTTTTTTTTCTGTGTACTTGTGTACTAACGTTATATAATATTTTTGCACTGTTGTGATATATTGCATGATACTTTTTATAACTTATTTATAAATCTAAGGGCTATCACATGGAGTGTCTATTAGACACACTAGAGGGCACTCCAGCCAACAATAAGCCATTGACCTGGACTACACACACCATGATGCATTGCGGCAATCCACCTGTAACAGCTGTTAGCAATCCGGACTCTGATCAAAGACACTGCTGCATTACATCACACACAATATTTAAGACACTCTCTAGTTCCTTGATCCCTGTTCATGCCTAGTTTGTTTGTTTGTTTTGGACTGTCTTTTGGATACACGATTGTTTGCCTGTTATCGGATTACTCTTTGTGGATTACCCCAGACATTGATGTTTGCTCCTGTTATGAACTTTGCCTGCCTGACCATTCTGAATAAATACTGCGTTTGGATCCTCATCTCACTCTCGTATGTAACAATAAAAGTTGAAAAGTTATTTATAGAGTGTAGTTAAATGAATAAAATTGAATTTATTAAACACTTTGAATTCTATGCAAATTTTTAAAGAAGAAAAAATCAGGACCAACTGATAGTCAATTTAATTGTCATATAGCATGACAATAGCATGAACAATCAATGAACAATACTTTTATTACAGCATTTATTCATCTTTGTTAATGTTATTCAATTAAAATGTAAAAACAAAATCTGTTATTTTTTGTTAGTTTGTGTTAACCTACAGTGCATTAACTAATAATAACAAGCATGCATTTGGATTTTAGTAATACATTAGTAAATGCTGAACTGGTTAATAAATGCTGTACTGTAATGTAATGTAAGTATTGTTCATTCTTAGTTCATGTTAGTAAATAGATTAACTAGCATTAACCAATGGAACCTTATTGCAACATGCATTTCACTTACTGTTTTAACAAGATCACGCCCAGTATATGATATGGATCAAAAAGTAGTAGATAGCCACTAATTTCCATCAGCACTATTCCCCTTTAAAAGATGAACTCACCCCGTCAACATTGAGCATGTTATTGGCTGCATGCCACTGAAGAAGTGTAGAGACCTGCAGAGATCATTTAGGGCTTTGATAGAGGACTGAGGCGCTCTTGAGGGAAATGTTAACAGACTGACTGTACAGCATGATGTCAACTAGATTTTATGTGACACAGAGCTCATCACAAAACCCCATCACATCCAGTCCACCATCTGTCTTTCTGATTTCTGGAGGTCAAACGTTCTCCCTATGGTGAGAGGAGATGGTGAGAGAAAAGTGTAAAGCTAAGGAAAGTGATTGATACCCATTGACCTTGACCTGTAACCTTCAGGACCATACCGCTGGGAGAGAGAGAGAGAGAGAGAGAGAGAGAGAGAGAGAGAGAGAGAGAGATGGAGGGAAAAAAGAGATATCTTTTGACACAGAATGTTGCTGAAAACAATTATGCCTCTGCAGTTTGTCGTATATATGTTTATATTTATTTTAGTTGCCATTAAATGCTTGCCGTGTTTATTTTAGACTTTCAAAAGTTGTACAAAAACCAATATCTGATACTGCAGTATGTCTGTTTTTTGTTCGTTTTTTTGTTTTATTTTGTAGGGACTGTAATCGCTGTGGAAGCATATTCAGCTGTGCTACCAAGGTCTCTGGCATTGAAAAAAGTTTTTGCAGATTTGCAGTTTGCTGAAGTTTTTAGTGTTATGGCAGCCCCTGTTCACTTTCATCATTTATTCATGTTGTTGTTTTGCCCTCCTCTGAGGCACAGCATAGGGAAATCAAACACTCTCGCTGATAACAGCATGAGAAACTCATTTCTCTTAATTGTAAATGTTTTTCTTCTAATGTTATTTTAAGTTTAGTGTGTTTGTGCATGTGTGTGTGTCAATGTTATTTGAGTTTTCAGATTTTAGTATTTATTAGTAGTTTGAATCTGCTTCATTTTTTTAAAACTTTTATTTACAATATGTGCTAAAGTTTAAATTCCCTTTAATTATTTGTATTTTGTTTAATTAACTAAAATTAGTTTATTACATTTACAGATGCTTTTGTCCAAAGTGAATTACAATTGAGGAGGAATTCAGCAATTCAACAAAAGGAGACAATACACACTAGTGCTAAATATACATAATATACATATAACTGTTTGTGATCAGGTCATTAAACTCTGGAGCAAGAAGGAGGAAGGTTTTTATTTATTTATTTATTTATTTTTTAGATTAAGTTTGTTTTAAATATATCATCATGTGATATGTGATATTTTGTAATCCTATTTTGTTCCTTTTCCTTCAGAGTCTGACCTATCTATTTGTGCATGTATAAGATCTGTAAAATTAATCATTAAATCCATTTTTTCCACATTTGTCCAAAATTGTAATTTTTCAACCACTGATAGTCAAAAACAAATTCATTTGGATTGCTCTTACGTGGTCAAAGAGGTTTGGACAACCACAAAAGAAGTGATCATTATGAGAGATTTAGTGAGAAAGCACAGCAAAACAAGGTATAGACAGATATATACAATAAATACAGTGTGTTTCATCTGCCAATCATTTGTGTATGAATATTGTATGCATATTGTACATTCAAATTGGTCTGATGGAGCCTTATATCTTTATCAGCAGGTGCATTCAGTCATTCATAATGTTTTGGGGTCTAGATATTTGCACCTTGCCCTAGATTTTTAAAGCCTGAATTAGATTTAATTGGATGAGGAAAAAATAAAATAAAATAACACAATAACACAAGAGAGAATGATATTAATGAATTTTAACACAAGTGTTCACCAAAGATGATTCTCGACTGACCACATGTGATCGAATCGCAGAAAATACATGTTAATATCAGGTGAAAACAAGGGCTGTTGATCCAAGTCCACATATAACTATACTGCAAATATTTGTCTCAAACTATTAAATGTTAGCATTATGACACAACGGTATACACTAAAACAGAAAGCAATAAGTTGTAGTTTTGTTAACATGTCGCAGAGAAGTTCAACATTAAATATTTGCACTTTGAAACATGTTTTCAAAAAAATTCTGGTTCCGAAAATGCTGTTGTATTGTAAACAAGCAGACAAAATGCACCGGGTTTTAGTGTTTAGCTGAAAATGATGTCATGCAAACACTGCAAAAATCAGACTTTAACAGACTCAGTTAAAAAAATAATTTACCACAAAAATGAAACTTCTCTCATCACTTAACCACCACCTGTTTCCTTTCTTCTGTTGAACACAGATACGTTGAAGAATGTTGAAATGTTATTTTGGGTTCAAAACCCCTTGACAGAGTAGATTATGTCTAAATTAACATTTTGGGTGAACTGTCTCTTTAAATTTTGACAACAGTTAATGTTTTTTTTTTTTTCTTCGACTATTGCATGTCATAAATACAAAGATCTGCCAAACACATGTTTGTTATGGTTGTGTATCCTGCTTGATCATTAGAGTAACATGCAGCACAATTACAAGGCCAGGCTGCAAGATGTAAAGCACAGAAGCCGGTGCGCTAATAGCGTAATCTAACACAAAAGCATGGAGCGGGTGCTTTGGCGCACTGCCCCACGCTGTCCAAAAATCATTTAGTCAGAGGTGACCAGATCTAAGGCCTGCTGCGGTCTGTATGATTGGATTGAGAAGTAGGGGAGTGATTCATCATTGTTAATAGACACTGCTGACAGCTGGAATCAGTAGGGGTGATGCCTGTGCCAGATTCAACCTCAGCCAGTCACCACAGATGCATGCAAAATTTACACAATTACCACGCCAACAAGTGCCAGTCAGGAAGTAGGTAGATGGGGAAACTACATAATTACTCTGTTTTTAAACAGGTGGGAGGGACGCACACTGGAGACTGTCATAAATGGACTTTTAGGCAGTTTTATGGCAGGATTTAGAAAAAATTAATCCTGCTGCGATCTTTTCTGAGTGATCTTTCAGTTGTTCCCATGAAACAGCTTCGTTCCAGGGGCGACTGAGGCTATGGAATAGTCTCCAGAAAAACATTTTGAGAGCTAATTTGTTAGGTGCTTTTCAATCTTTTTCTTTTAAAAGAGTTTTTACTTCATTATTTGTTTCATGGTATTTATGTTGTTTAATTGTTGTATTCAAAGCCGTGACACCCTATACTATTAATTATATTATGTTATATTATATTATATTATATTATATTATATTATATTATATTATATTATATTATATTATATTATATTATATTGGCATCATGGTGGCGCAGTAGGTAGGACAATCGCCTCACAGCAAGAAGGTCGCTGGTTGCCCACTGCGCCACCGTACCGCCTATATTATATTATATTATATTATATTATATTATTCATTCATTCATTCATTTTCATTTCGGCTTAGTCCCTTTATTAATCTGGGGTCGCCACAGCGTATGTTTTACGCAGCAGATGCCCTTCCAGCTGCAACCCATCTCTGGGAAACATCCATACACACCCATTCACACTCATACACTACGGACAGTTTAGTCTACCCAATTCACCTGTAGCGCATGTTTTTGGACTTGTGGGGGAAACCGGAGCACCCGGAGGAAACCCACGCCAACTCAGGGAGAACATGCAAACTCCACACGGAAACGCCAACTGACCCAGCTGAGGCTCGAACCAGCGACCTTCTTGCTGTGAGGCGAACGTGCTACCCACTGCGCCACTGTGAGGCCCCATATTATATTATATTATATTAGTTGTTTATTTCTTTTTTTCTGAAAACGGGAGTTGTTCTGAATAATGGATGTTAATTTGAAAAACCAGGGTCTTGCTTTATCTCGTGTTGTGTTGTCTATAATAGAATATGTGTTGTCCAGACAGTTGAGAAACATTGACTTTGTCAGGAAATCTGTCTGTCTGTCACTCATATTTAAAGCCTTTTCAATATAATGAGAAATCTGATTGAGACCTCAGCTTCACCAAGGATTTGTCGAGCTCATGGTGGGAGAGAAACAGAGAGGCTGGCAGGGCATAAAAGAAAAGAAAGAAAGGAAGAGAAAAGTTGCAAATGAATGAAAGTTGAAAGCCAATGAAAAGACATGATTTTCATCTCAGCGTGACTCCAACTCTTCTAATCTTGCATTTGCTTCATGACCTACAATTGGACCAAACCAGACATATCGCACTTCTTCCCAAAGCCTCTTTCTGTGTTTTATTCTCTGTGTTCATCTAATCACAGCTGCTCTCCACAAATATTCAGGGCCATAAATAAATAAATAAATTTAAAAAACAACTGCATTGTATCCAGCTGTTCTTGACTTTGTGCCAGTCTTATAAATGATCAGCCCCCCTTGCTCAAATCCTCAGTTTCACTCCTTTATTTGTAAAGTCAAGTACAAAGACCTCCAACAGTCAAAGCAACATCATTAATCCATCATCAGTCTATGTCACCATATTTCACAGACTGCTGAGTGAATATATTCTCTCTGTTAAATAGTTTTTCCTAGAAAATTAGTTTGATATTTAATTAATATTTTTATTATAAATTTTTTTAAATATTTGATGCTTTTTAAATATGTAATAGTTTTTTTGGTAATATAGTTTATTAGATTTTTGCATTTCTTGTAGAACTGATTTGGGTGTTTTTGATGAGAAGTATGACAACTCAAAGGGTCCCTGAATTTGTGTGTAGCTGTATAGGATTCATGAGCATCCTGGATGTTTTGCTAATAACTGTATTGTGCTATAGAATAGAAAAACGTATTGCATACTTTCATCCAAATGAGTGAATCTATTGCATTACTAGACTGCAAATAAATAATTGTATTTTTATAGAATGCCTTAAATTGATCAAATGTGACAATAAATGCATCTGGTATAGCAGTTTGTACTCCAAATAAATTGAAGTTCTTTTTGAACTTTCGAAAAATCCTGCAAATAAAAATATATATATTATTTGTTTGAATTATTATCATTTATTATTAGTTAAGTTAATTGACTATTAGTTAAATATTAGTTAATTATTAATAATCATTAGTGAGTTTATCATTGTGAGTTCTCACAATTCTGATTTTATATACTGTATTTCATTTTATATAACATTTTTCTTAGAATTTCAGATACACGAAACTGAAATACTGTGTTTTATACTCTTCTAATTAACAGATGAACTAAATAAAAACCCACATTGTTTTCAATAATAGAAACAATCTTTAATTTTCCCTCCAAACAGCTTTACTTTTTTCCATATAATTAAAAATCCATGCATTAAAGACCCTAAGCTTTGAAACAGTAGTGCATCTCTTTAAATACATTTTTGCTTGTTAATGTAACTTTTGTTAATGTAATGTTTGTATGTTGATTTAAGGGTTTTATATATATATATATATATATATATATATATATATATATATATATAAACAAAAAACAAAACAAAAATTCATTATCAGGTGTCACTGTATTGTGCTGAATTTCCATATATGACTTCTAGTTCTCTTATATGGCCTCATGGGATAGTAAATTATGCACTGGATTCAACCTTTTCATACAGTTTCATGAGTGCTACATACTTCTGATTTACCATACTGCTTTTGACATTTACATAGCAAAGTTATTCAGTTGCTGGCTTTGGCATTCCTGTGCTTGCTCTTGGTTTGTTTAGAACTATTCTCCCATAAATCTCTTTATCTTACCTTTTCTTTATGCTGATTCCCTCTGTTTTAACCATGCCATCTCTATTTCTCTGCTTGTGAATGCATCGTCTCATTTTTATGCAGTTTTTTGGGGTGTCTTGGTCTGACTCCCTTACACTGTTTGTTGAGTGTTCCTGGTTGTCACATCCTTTTGTGCTTTTTCCAGCTTTGTATTATATGGTTTTAATCTTGCTTTTGTGTCTTCGCCTCCCCAATGTACAGCTCTTCCTCTTTGTGTTTAGCTGAGCTTTGTCTGTTTCAGATGTGCTGTTAATTGCTCTGCAATGTAATTGACTGACTGACTGAATGCAAAAATCCTTTTCTTTCGAGTCATATGCATCGCATGAATTCCTAACACCTAAAAATATAAAAAATTCTAGTTCTTTCTTCACTTATTAAAGCCTGTTCCATCTGATATAACCCATGATTTTATGATGGTAAAACTACTAGTTTATTCTTCATCTGTTAACGAGATATTTCTCCCAAAAATGAAAATTTCCTCACACTCAAGTGGTTCTCAATTGTTATGATTATTTTCTTCTTGTGTTGAACACAAAACAAGGTATTCTGAAGAATGTTGGGAAAAAAGCAGCCATTGAGATTTATAGTAGCAAAACATTTACACTTTTTCCCAACATTCTTCAGTACACCTTCCTTTGTGTTCAACAGAAGAAAAAAAAATCAAACAGGTTTAGAACAAGTGGAGGATGAGAAAATAATGCACAATTTTTGGGTGAACTATCCCTTTACCAACTGGTTTAACCCGTGAATGTGGTTCTCTTACTCTTAGCTGGCGATTTTTTTTCAACTTCACTTGACTAAGTGGAAGTTATTGAGCACAGTGAGTCTCTTTGCAGAAGGAGGGACTAGCGGTGGTCCCTGGAGCACTCCCATCACCATGGTCCCAGGGAAAGGGCCCCAGGGCCGGTCAAGACCACATGAGCCTCAAGACCCCAGTAGAAACAGAAGGGCACACCCAAACTGGGCTGTTCTGGGTAAATACGGCACTACATGCTGAATGGATGAGTGTGCATGCTGTTAACAGAGTGAAGCATTTTTGTCTACTGTGATTTAATGGTGACGGTTTGTAATGTTTGGTTTGTACATCTCAGTACATATGGTCTGTATTGGAAAGAGTTCTGAAAAATCATATTTAAGTAAAAATACAATCACTTGCCAAAAACAATTTAGTGCAAATAGAGTAATGTGAACTTTGTTGAAACATGTTATGCCTAATCATTGATAGAAATGCATGGCTTTTTTTACTTTGAATACAAGCTGCATGAAAGTGGTGATGGAGTTATCGTTCATTTTGACATCCTCATATTCCCCCTCCATCAGAACAGCTTGCCAAAAACAGCAAAGAAAGCTACGTAAACGCGACCTGGTGAATCATTTACATAAAGGGAAATGGTGATTACCACAATCAATTACTTTGCTGGACAACTAGTTAACTATTAAACACGAGTATTTGTTCAAGCTCCAGGAAATTCATTCCTTTGGCATCGTTTGGGTTATGATTACTCAAAACTCGAATGTGTGCAATACTTATCCCCGCTTCCCAGCCGGGTGAAGCCAATTGACAGAAAATGTAACAAAGTGATGTATGAAAATTTTACAGAACTGTTTTCATTGTTCTCAGCAGTAAGAACAGAGTAGACCTATATGCTTTTGGAAGGAAAAAGCTCTTTATCTCCCCTTCGGAGTAAACAAAGCTGTAAAATATAAAATGGAATATAAAGTACAGATTAAGAGGCTGTAGTTTTGGCTCTGAGAAAGACCCCAGCGTTCGTACTAGATGAATAATTTAAGCACCTGCAATATTGTGTGTGCTTCAGAGGGGGACAATTTCCCTCTTGTACTCCTGAACAAGTGCTGCTCATTCCCTGGGCCTCGGATGCTGCATTGTGAGTGCCGCAGAGTGCTGATTTCCTATCCTCACTGTTGTCATTTAAACCAATATGACAGATAAATGTTATCTGAGGATCTGGCTGTCTTTTTACCTGGTGACACAAAACAAATGGGAATTTCAAGCCTTGATTTAAATTGTGCAATCTGTTTTCAAAAGCTAGAAAGGTGGTTGTGTTGCTGGCACATCGTGAACTCGATAAAGAAAATATGGAGATGTTAAGTCACAGGTTTGATATTAAACAAGCAGAACACTGACAAGAAAACTTGAATAAGGAAGAATTATTCAGATTGTGTCTGGAATAGCAATTTTCTGTACAATGAATATGAATGTAGGACTTGAATTAGTATGCCGTTTGGAACAGGGAACACCTCAGGGAAACATCTATGCACAAGAACACGCAAAGACATACAGAAGTATATAACAACTTTTCCTCTCAGATCTGCATTGTAATTGTTAGGGCACAGAAATAGGTCAGACATCCTAACTATTTCATATTGTCAGTCAACTAGCCAGTCATTCAACATTTTTTAATTTCAATTTTTGATAAAAATGTATGTTATTTTAGTGCCATGTTGTGTTTAAGATCTTTGCAAAATAAAACCTTCTGGGAAGCATCTTTAAAGGGATTTAAGCACAGTTGTGTGGCAACAGTGTATAAATATAGCCAGCTTCTAATAGTAAAAATTTATTAATTCTATTTTTTATAACAACACTTGATTAAAACAGTCTGCAGAAACACTTTGATTGACATTCTCCCCTTGTACATGTCATCAGAGGGGCCTTTATGCCCCGCCCATTAGTGACAATCTCTCCCCCATTAGCATAAACAGCCCTGAGTGAGAAGCAGCTGTATGCCATTAGAGTTTTAAATCTGCTGCTATGGTGACACATAGGTGTTTGTAGCTCTGCACTCTTTTGAAAAAAACACAATCTCCTTTGAATTTAAAGTGACAGTCACCAAAACAGCACAATTTGGATCAAAGCCTAAAAGGGTAGATTTAAAGAGTTAAAAGAAACTGTGTATGTAGTAATTTGAGCTGAAAATTCACATACATAATAGGTCCCCTTTAAATCCTCTCTGTTGATACACAAAGAAAGCCATACATGATCTTGCACTGCCAAGTGTAGGTGTCTTGCATTTGTGCCATGCTATACCAGGTTCAGACATTACAATATAAGCCAGATTTTATATTGTACGAGTGACGAACAAGTCGAATATAAATACAGTGACGAACAAGTCTACGCTTGATCCTGTGGGCCAGCCTGACCTCCCGCTGGTGCCCTACCCACACCTGCAGCTTCCACGATGGACGTCCAGCTTCTCCAGCCCCGGCGCCTAGACTGCAGCTCCACACAGGAAGTTTGGCCAGAAGAAAAATGATCGTGCCTAACATAGACTGGTTTCTCTCGAGGTTTTTTTCCTTCACTTCGTCAATTGGTGAAGTTTTTTCCTCGCCAATGTTGCCAAAGGTCTGCTCGGATCGGGACTTGTAGAGCTGCGCTTCGGTGGATTTGCTCTTCAGTATTGAACTTTCAGCAGTGAAACTTAAACCACACTGAACTGAACTGAACTAAACTGAACTAAACTCTGAAATCTGGACTTTACTAGAACATGTTAAGCTGCTTTGACACAATCTACACTGTAAAAAGCGCTTTATAAATAAACTTGAATTGAATTGAATTGAATTGAATTGAGATTTTGACAGTCCATTTGACTGAGGGTGATTTATATATTTTAACAGTATGACACTATGAATGACACTATGTCATTCTGGTCAAAAACCAATGCTTTGGGCACTTCACTGCCTAAAAAAATAAATAAATAACATGTTTAATGTTTTCTTGTCCTTCAAAACAAAACCCATTATATCTGTTGATCAGCTTATATGTGTTGTGAAACAAAATATAGATTAGAGTACTGCTGCTGGCACTGTAAGTGAAATGGAGCTGTGGCAACAATACTGCTGTTTTAATGATCTTTCCTCAGCTGCTTCTGTAGCCATTGTTTGTTCATACTCTTCATTCTGGAACACTTCCTCCTCCCCCTCCAACAAACTTTTTAATGCACTTTGGGTTGAGCCTTAATTTCCCCAGTTTCCACAAAATGTTTTTTTTTTCTGCTGATGAGAGGTTTGGTCACTGCAGGACTTCTCTGAATGTATGTAGTGACAGATCCTTACTGCATTCTTGAACCAAATGCCCTTTAAGATTCTCTAAATTATCTTGTCCTCGTGCATTTCATGGACGACCAGCCTACTTGGGGGTTTTGAATGAGTTGGTGAAATTGTAATATGGAATATTCTGAAAATCACAGCTAGGACTGAAAAGATCATTCCTAAGGCCTTCAGGGCCAGAGAGTCAGAGAGTTTCAGTATACTTTGCTGTTTGCTGCAACACAAAGTGTGCCTGTAATTCAATCACAAATATTCTCTTTATCAAGTATTCATAATCTACATTGATCTATGCTTCCTTCACCTGTCCTTCAGTCTCCTTCCTTCATGCTTTTCAAGTATATCTCCTCAGACAGCTGAATAATCAGAATGAAGTACACTACACTGTATATCAATATTTAAAACCTAGCCAAATATATTAGCATTCAGAGCCTCCAGTCAGGGGCCAAGTAAACACACAGACCAGGCTGGGTAATATTATTCTTTATTGAGAACAGTGGAATAGAAATTAAACCCAGCTCATTTGCATAACAGACAGTGCTTTTGAGGCATCGGTGAATGTGCTCAACACTGCGTGAACATTCCAAGCTGTTTACGATGAGCTGAGGAGGGGATTGTTTAGCCATGTGGCCCCTCTCCTCCACACTCGGCGCCTTTCATGTGCTGTTGATTTAGTTCCTGGCCGTTTGCGATCGGTACTTAGAGGCGGGATGAAAGCAGGAAGCAGGTCATCGAGCTCTGTGCAAAAGAGCCCAGAGGATTTGCATGGCCCAGGCCCGGTCATGCATGCATAATCACACCCACTCGACAGGTGACTCTGGATAAAATAAATAAATATAAAAAGGCCGGAAAGAGCAGGCTATTCCCGGAGACCTTGAAATTATGTTCCAGTTTTAGAGCATTAACAGGATCCAAGCTGGCATGGCAGCTGGCCTACAGGGGAATGGACGAGGGGTAATGAAAGTATGGCGTGAGCTTTGGAGAACAGTCTCGCCGGTGTTCATGACAAAGTGCCAGTTTCTCAGCAGAGAAATTACCAGTTTAGTAGAACCCCTTTTTTTCTAGATGTTTGTTGTCAGTTCTCACAACTGAGATAAAATTGATCGTCTTTCAAATGTGTTTGCCTGGCAGGACTCCGAAGCAAAATAAAAGCCATTACTTTTATAATCAGCAATGTCTGGATAAAATTCATGGGGAGGAGACACAGAAAAATTTGGCCTATGTTTGATGAGTTATGATTGTACTACACAGATATTGATTTTTATACATTGTTGTGGGGAAGGATATATGATGTTATCTAGTGTCTTTTTGAAAGAAACTATTGTTGATTTATTGAAGTGCTCGACTGCATTCCTGCTTTCAAAAAGTTTAAAGAGGGTTGCGGAGAAGAGGAGCAAGTCTTTACAATTCAAACACAACTCCAATCATCTGCTGCATATACTTCACTCATTTCAGTATATGTGTCAGTCACATTCACAAAAAGGAGCGAAAGATGGTGGAAGATATTTAATGTTTATCAAAATATGTTTTTTTCCTTACTGCCTCTTAAGCCCTGTTCACACTGTGACTGCTGCCTTTTGCCCCGGGTGGTGATTTAAGTCGATAGTGAGCCTTCCCACCTCGAGGTTGCTTAGGTAAAGTTTATGAATGTTATTCACTGACAGCAAATGATTTTTCTTACTGTATAAAATAAGCAATGCGGGAGGAAAACTATGAACAGAATTATACATAAAACGCTTAATTACACAGATAAACAAAGAAAAACACATACACTCTTTGTAAGGGTGGCTATTTATCCGCAGCAAATGCCAGAATGTGAGCTCTATTGATGCTCATATTGGCTGTCACTCGCAATAGTTGCTCTTCATTTGCATAAAGTTGAAGTATTCTCAACCAAAGACTCTAGAATACACAACACATGTTACTTGCATTATTGTGAATGTGGAAAAATGCAACAGTAAATATGGAGACTCTAGGGATTCTCCAGGTGAGGGGCTTGGTCCAGAAGTGCTTTAACCCTTCTCGCTTCATTGTTTTGAACCCAGTTTCCGGACCAAAGCCAGGAAATAAAAGTTACCGTGATTGATGTCCACCACGCAATTTCAGTTTTCCCGGAACATGACGTCCTTAAACGGTGATAGCGCAAAAAAGAGCATCACATTTCTGAACGGTCTTTAATTATTTTGTGCCATATAACGTTATTGGTCATCATGGATGAAAAAAACTAAAAAACTTGTAGCTACAAACATAAATACAGGATAGGGCAAGACCCGGCTCAAATTAAGCACTTTATGAACCCTCTGTGGTCAGAAATCATGATGGAATCTCAGTGAATTCAAACATACAAACGTACATCACATGATGGCGTCCACTTAAACAGCCACAAACATTAGCTCTCAACAAAGAGTTCTGAAATTTGCTGTGTAGATGGATATTGCTGGAAATCGCTAGCTCTCCATTAAAATGAACGGGATCTTGTTGCTTGGTCGCTGGTAGTTTGAATGGTCCTTTATTAGATATTAGGTAGAGAAAACCACCTTAAATGACAGTATCTTGGTTGACTTGTAACTAATTAGAAAGATTTAAAACATTTAAGGCACTGGGATAAATTAAGCCCCAAATAAAACAGCACTGGCTTTGTGGCAAACATCTAAGACAGCTTTTAGTAGGGAAGTGTTCTTGCCAACCACTCCATTGTGCTAATGTGAAATAAATCATAATGTTTTACCATTTTTTTCATTCTCCTGGCCTACTAACTAGTCATTTGGCAATCTTCTTCACTTTCGGCACAAGAAAATGTCTGCCAATTTGTAAAACACTATTTTCCCCCTAGCAGTTTCCTAGTGGTGTTCTGTTGCCCTTAATGGCATCATTTCTCCTAACGGGCACTGAGCAATCCATTTCACTGTTTAAATGTTGTTGTTTTTTGACAGTCCCTTTTAAACAAAGTACAGCTGATGAAGATGTCGGTGTCTGTGGGTGGATACGACACCGCACCAGTGAATACCGTCTGTCTGAATGCTCTAAACTTTCATTTAGTAGCTGCCTGCTGCCTACAGTGCAGTCCAGGTTTTCACAGCTTGTACCTTATACATTATTCACCAGGTCTGATTCACCGAAACCTGAGAAGTCAGGCGCATGAGAGAGACAGCAAAAGAACAAGGAAAAGTGATAGAGTGTGTATAGAGAAAGTGGGTGGTAATAGGACCTGTCTAGGATGCATCTATACATGTGTATGTGTATGTGTTCCTTCACCGTAAGCATGCATATATAGACAGTGTGTGAAGTGTGAATTTATGCAAGGGAAGAATCATGAGACGTGGCAGTTTTACAAAACTCACATGTGCTTGTATATGATGTGTGTGTGTGTGCCTTTTATTAACATTAAAACCAACACTTACTGACAAAAGGTAAAGCTTGAAATTATATTATTGTGTTTCTTCTGTGAAACACAATAGGATATATTATGGTAGCACTTTATTTAACAGTTCTGTTTTGTGTGTCTGAACTAATAGTCATTATAGTTATTACTATCCCTAGCTGTACCACTGAATATTATCTTAAGCCATGCACTTACCTTACTTTTTTTACGGGTAGTACATATAGTGTAAAATAAAGTGTTAATCCTATTTTGACAAACAATATATATATATATATATATATATATATATATATATATAT
>CAIGQW010000302.1:4482930-4501503 GCA_903798125.1 Danio choprae | reverse complement strand
GGGGGTAGCAGTCTTAGGAGAGAACCCCAGACTTCCCTCTCCCCAGACACTTCCTCCAGCTCCTCCGGGGGGATCCCGAGGCGTTCCTAGGCCAGCCGAGAGACATAGTCTCTCCAGCGTGTCCTGGGTCTTCCCTGAGGCCTCTTCCCGGTGGGACATGCCTGGAACACCTCCCTAGGTAGGCGTCCAGGAGGCATCCGAAACAGATGCCCGAGCCACCTCAGCTGACTTCTCTCGATGTGGAGGAGCAGCGGCTCTACTCCGAGCTCCTCCCGGGTGACAGAGCTCCTCACCCTATCTATAAGGGTGCGCCCTGCCACCCTGCGAAGGAAACTCATTTCGGCCGCCTGTATCCGAGATCTTGTCCTTTCGGTCATGACCCAAAGCTCACGACCATAGGTGAGAGTAGGAACGTAGATTGAGCGGTAAATCGAGAGCTTTGCCTTTCGGCTCAGCTCCTTCTTTACCACAACGGACCGGTACATCGACCGCATTACTGCTGCCGCTGCACCAATCCGCCTGTCAATCTGACGTTCCATCCTTCCCTCACTCGTGAACAAAACCCCAAGATACTTGAACTCCTCCACCTGGGGTAAGGACTTTCCTCCAACCTGGAGATGGCAAACCACCTTTTTCCGGTGGAGCACCATGGCCTCGGACTTGGAGGTGCTGATTCTCATCCCAGCCGCGTCACACTCGGCAGCAAACCGATCCAGTGCATGCTGAAGATCCATGTTCGATGAAGCCAACAGAACCACATCGTCTGCGAATAACAAAGATGAAATCCTGTGGTCCCCGAACCGGACCCCCTCCAGGCCAAGGCTGCGCTTTGCAATTCTGTCCATAAAAATTATGAACAGAACTGGTGACAAAGGGCAGCCCTGCCGGAGTCCAACGTGCACTGAAAACAAGTCTGACTTATTGCCGGCAATGCGAACCAAACTCCTGCTCTGTTCGTACAGGGACGACACAGCCCTTAACAGAGCGCCTCTGACCCCATACTCCCAGACCACCCTCCACAGAACACCACGAGGTACACGGTCGAATGCCTTCTCCAAGTCCACAAAACACATGTAGACTGGTTGGGCATACTCCCACGAACCCTCGAGCACCCTGGTGAGGGTATAGAGCTGGTACAGTGTACCACGGCCCAGACGAAAACCGCATTGTTCCTCCTGAATCCTAGGTTCAACCATCGGCCGGATCCTCCTCTCCAGTACCCTGGAATAGGCTTTCCCCGGGAGGCTGAGGAGTGTGATCCCCCTATAGTTGGAGCACACCCTCCGGTCCCCCTTCTTAAAAATAGGAACCACCACCCCAGTTGCCCAGTCCAGAGGTACCGTCCCCGACCTCCATGCAATGTTGTAGAGACGTGTCAGCCAAGACAGCCCCACAACATCCAGAGACCTAAGATACACAGGGTGAATCTCATCTACCCCCGCTGCTTTGCCACTGCGGAGTTTACAAACTACCTCAGTGACCTCAGCTTGGGTGATGGGTGAGTCCACCCCTGCATCCCCAGTCCCTGCTTCCTCACTGAAAGACATGTCGGTGGGGTTAAGGAGATCCTCAAAGTATTCCTTCCACCGTCCGACAACATCCCCAGTCAAGGTCAACAGCTCCCCACTTCCACTGTAAACAGTGTTGATGTGGAGCTGTTTTCCCCTCCTGAGGCGCCGGACGGTTTGCCAGAATTTCTTTGGGGCCGACCGATAGTCTTCCTCCATGGTCTCCCCGAACTCTTCCCAGGCCCAAGTTTTTGCTTCCGCTACCGCCCGGGCTGCAGCACGCTTGGCCCGTCGGTACCCATCAGCTGCCTCGGGAGTCCTGCAAGCCAACCAAGCCCTGTAGGACTCCTTCTTCAGCTTGACGGCATCCCTTACTTCCGGTGTCCACCACCGGGTTCGTGGATTGCCGCCCCGACAGGCACTACAGACCTTACGGCCACAGCTCCTTATGGCCGCGTTAACAATGGAGTCGGAGAACATGGACCATTCGGTCTCAATGTCTCCAGCCTCCCTCGGGATCTGGTCAAAGCCCTTCCGGAGGTGAGAGTTGAAAATCCCTCTGACTAGAGGTTCAGCCAGACGTTCCCAGAGGACCCTCACAATTCGCTTGGGTCTACCAGGCCTGTCCAGCTTTCCCCCCTGCCAGCGGATCCAACTCATCACCATGTGGTGATCAGTTGACAGCTCTGCCCCTCTCTTTACCCGAGTGTCCAAGACATACGGTCGGAGATCAGATGATACGACCACAAAGTCGATCATTGACCTCCGCCCTAGGGTGTCCTGGTGCCATGTGCACTGATGGACACCCTTATGCTCGAACATGGTGTTCGTTATGGACAAACTGTGATTAGCACAGAAGTCCAATAACAAAACACCACTCGGATTCAGATCAGGGAGGCCGTTCCTCCCAATCACGCCTCTCCAGGTATCACTGTCATTACCCACGTGGGCATTGAAGTCCCCCAGTAGAACAACGGAGTCCTCAGTCTGAGCACCTTCCAGCACCCTTCCCAGGGACTCCAAGAAGGCCGGGTACTCTGCACTGGTGTTTGGCCCGTAGGCACAAACCACAGTGAGAGACCTATCCCTGACCCGAAGGCGTAGGGAAACGACCCTCTCGTTCACCGGGGAAAACTCCAACACATGGCGGCTAAGTTGGGGAGCTATAAGCAGGCCACACCAGCCCGCCGCCTCTCACCGTGAGCAACTCCAGAGTAGAAGAAAGTCCAGCCCTTCTCAAGAAGTTGAGTTCCAGAGCCCCAGCTGTGTGTGGAGGTGAGGCCGACTATCTCTAGTCGGTACTGTTCCACCTCCCGCACAAGCTCGGGCTCCTTCCCTCCCAGTGAGGTGACATTCCATGTCCCAAGGGCCCCTTACGGCTCCCCCTGCAGGTGGTGGGCCTGCAGGAGGATGGTCCCACGTCTCTCCTTCGGGCTAAGCCCAGCCGGGTTCCGTGGGAAAAAACCCGGTCACCAGGCGCTCGCATACGAGCCCCAACCCCAGGCCTGGCTCCAGGGTGGGGCCCCGGCTGCGCCATACCGGGTGACGTCACGGTCCTCGATGTTCGTACACTCATAAGGGGTTTTTGAACCGCACTTAGTCTGACCTGTCACCTAATACCTTTTTGCCTTGGGAGACCCTACCAGGGGCATTAGCCCCCGACAACATAGCTCTTAGGATCACTCAGGCACTCAAACCCCTCCACCACGATAAGGTGGCGGTTCATGGAGAAGCATATATATTCATTCATTCATTTTCTTTTCGGCTTAGTCCCTTTATTAATCTGGGGTCGCCACAGCGGAATGAACCGCCAACTTATCCAGCATATGTTTTATGCAGCGGATGCCCTTCCAGCTGCAACCCATCTCTGGGAAACATCCATACACATCCATTCACACTCATACACTACGGACAATTTTTTAGCTTACCCAATTCACCTGTACCGCATGTCTTTGGACTTGTGGGGGAAACCGGAGCACCCGGAGGAAACCCACGCCAACACAGGGAGAACATGCAAACTCCACACAGAAACGCCAACTGACCCAGCCGAGGCTCGAACCAGCGCCCTTCTTGCTGTGAGGCGAACGTGCTACCCACTGCGCCACTGTGAGGCCCAAGCATGTATATATATATATATATATATATATATAAATAAATCTATAATAATAAAATCTATATAATAAAAAATCAATTATTTTAGTACACAGACACTCACACACACGTAATTTATATTTGTTAACTAGTTTTTTTCCTCACCAAAAAAATTACCTCAACAGTTGGCCCAAACTCAAATTAAACATTTAAACATTCAAACAAATTATCATTTGTAGTGTCTACAGTCATAATTCAACTTCTCCTCTAAAGCACAAAGAACTGTGAACAGTAAAGAATTAGCACAGATCCTCACTTTGCAAATCTACCACAAATAGCTGACCCAGTACTCTCTTCAGCATATGCTTTGGGACACATTTATTCTAATCTCATATACTAATTAAGATGAATACTATGTACATTGGGTCTCAGTATGCATCTGCCTCCTCTATACTCTATAGCATGTAACATGAGAATCTCTTCATGTAAATCACTCATAGTCACATGGACACCAGCACTGGATAGACTTCTAAGGCTTCAAAGCACATTAAACTAACATACTTTTGTCTTTATGAATAAGTGCAGTGTTATTAAGATGTGTTAATAAGTTAATAAGATGTAAATTTATGTTGCATTGTAGAGTATAATGAGACAGAGACTACAGAATTGCAACAGATACAATGTTTCCTGTATACACAACATTGTGCTAGTTTTTTCAAAAGCAGATCATGGTGACATTTTAATTGTCTGCAATCGTAAACTGTCAAACTGCTATGCTTCATCCGTTGTCTTGTCTTGTTGCGATTAATTACTGAAGCTTTTATCACATTTTACGATATTATCACATTATTGACCTATAGAAGCTGCAAAAAAAGGTTACTTTAATAGGTATAATATTCAACAAAATACTTAGTATGGATGTAATGCATTTACATGTTCAGAAATGAATGTTTTAAACAAATTAAATCGCAACAAGATGATATAGTACAATAGGTAACACTGTACAATAAAGTCTCATTAGTAAACCTTAGTTAATGCAATAAAATCAACAGTGAGAAATAGCCAAATATGATAAAGTACGTAAAAAACAACTGAATTTTATTAGTTTTTAAACTAATTTAATTAAACGATTATGACTTTTGATTTTAGTGTCTTATTAGGCTTTACTACAAAATTGATCAGCTAAGATTAATAAATAAAGTACAACGGGTAACACTTTACAATAAAGTCTCATTAGTAATTATTAGTTAATGGAATCAACAATGAGAAATAGCCAAATATGTTAAAGTTCTTAAAAAAATACAACTAAATTCGATCCTTTTACTAAAATGATTATGACTTTTGATTTTAATGCATATTTAGGCATTAACTAAGAAATTACCATCAGCTAAGATTAATAAATGCTTTTTTAATTGTCACTACATTGAATTTATTTAACAAATGGAACCTTACTGTACAGATGTAATGAACAAAAAGGTTTATAAATAGTCACAAAATTGTGAAAATAGTAACGGTTAAAAATAAATAATCGAGTGCTGTGAAGTATAACTAGTAATAATAACAATCTGAATATTCTAAAACATTAAATAATAGACAATTAATCACTGTATATGTAAATGCCACGATATCAATATTGTGCATGTTCATTATCACAATATATTGAATTATTAAATATCGGCATATGTCTACATATTGCACAACCCTACTCCTAACTACCTGGAAACTCACTGTTGATCGTCAGTGAGGGTTTGAACAGAAAGTGAAGTAAAAAAAAAACTAACTTTAGAGTGTGGTTTTGCTTGGGTTCCTCCTCTAATTCTCCTTCGCTTCTCGCGGTAGGAGAGTCACGGCGGCAGTATTACAGGCCAAATCCCCACAGTGTGATGAGGAGGGATTTACTGGGCCGCTTACGAGAGAGATGCACCAGACTCTGTGCTTGAGTTTCAGATTTACATATGAAGAATGGAGTGCAGGGGAAACATCGGCGCTGAAATAGTACTGATGACTTCGAAATGCCCCAGCAGGTTAAGAGCAGCTGAGACACAGTTTAATATTCAAAATGGGAAATGCAAGCCTGGTGGCTTAATAAATCTGTTGTTATTACAGATTTTACCCCTCGCTTACTTTTTATGAGAACATCATCTGTGTGGATGTTCTATTGTGTTATGAAGGGTAATTTCTTTGAAAGTTTTTGGGAAACAGAAGACGTATGTGTGTGTTTGGGAAACAGGTTAGATGTGTTAAGAAATGTAGAAGTTAATGCTATTTGTCAAACTTAAACTGCTTTATTTACATGCATCTGGCCAAAAAGGTTGTTTCTGTGGCATTAAATAAATCAATGCTCTGCTAACATACAGATGAGCTGAATACGACATGATTGGCTCAGTTGTGATCATAATAAACATCTTTAAAGTATCTGCCTTGATGCCTATATTTTTGCAAAAAAGCTCTTGAAAAAAACAGAAATTATTAATGGATTTATTTTTGGTCATTGTCTGAATTTTGAAGAAATGAAGGAACAAATGAAAATTATGGCTCACTGCTATATTTAAGATTTATGACAATTTTTAAAAAAAATGTGTATTATAAGATATTTAGTTATTTAAATGTGTTTGTTTCTTTGTTAAAAACTCATCTATTTATTTAGTTGTTTATTTTTGTACTCCAATGCTGAATTTATTTGATCAAAATATAATAGCAATAATATTGTGAAATATATTCTTCCATTTTCAAATATTTAATACCAAACTAGTCACATTCAACAATAAGGTTTTATTAGTTAACGTTAGTTAATGTATTTACTAGCATGAACTAAGAATGAATAATATTTGTATTGTATTTATTCATCATAGTTCAACATTTAATAATGCATTATTAAAATCCAATGCACTTGCACTTTTATAAGAACTAACAATGAAATAATTTAACTAACGTTAACAAAGATGAATTAATTTTTGTGATTAATATTAATATTGGTATGTAGCTAACTAACTGGAAGGGCATCCGCTGTGTAAAACATATGCTGGATAAGTTTTTCGGTTTAGTCCCTTTATTAAACAGGGTTTGCCACAGCGGAATAAACCGCCAACTTATCCAGCATATGTTTTACACAGCGGATGCCCTTTCAGCTGCAACCCAGTACTGGGAAACACCCATACACACTCATTCACACACACACACACACACACGCACTATGGCCAATTTAGTTTATTCAATTACCCTACAGCGCATGCCTTTGGACTGTGAGGGAAACCGGAGCACCCGGAGGAAAGGCATGCGAACACGAGGAGAACATGCAAACTCCGCACAGAAATGCCAACGACCTTCTTGGTATGAGGCTACAGTTTTTTATGATGGCTAACTTCTGTATGATAATTAGGATTTGTGATAAATTATTATTATCATTTTCTATTTTAAGACTTCAGATGCAAAAGCCTGAGAGCCATCTGAAATTTTCATTTTTCAGCATTTCTTATCAGGATTTTTTTTAAGCATGTATGTTGAGTAATTTCACTTTTATCGTGATGAACAGTTTATCGTCATTGCCTTTAAAGTGAAATTACTGAACATTCACACAGGAGCCTGAGAAAAATGCTCATTTTAGAAGAACATTTCATACGCCACTTAGAGGCTTTTGAATCTGAACCCTTCATATTTTCATATATTAAACATTTTCAGACACACACACACGCATGCAGTCACGCGCGCGCACAGGCACGCACACATGCACACTTTACAACCTCCGAAACACATCTGCAACACCGTCTACATTGAGAACACTATTATCTTTCATATATATTAACTTAACATGTCAGACAAGTGGGCAATTACTGGATTTACTTCAGAAATTGCTCACTAATTGACTGATGCATTCCCCACATTCAGCTATATGTGCTCATGTCATTCTTCCACACACCAAGGCTTAAATGATTTTCCCACAGGCGGGGGATGTGATTGACTGCAGTATCTCACGTCAGATTAAGTTTTATATGTACAATAGCCCATATGTGGTCTCATGTGACACCAGCAGCGTTTACATGGCTGAGACTAATTGGAAAAGTCTGCCGTGAAGCTTAGCAGCAGACAGGCACATGCGAATGTGAAGGGGGAATGAAAGTATGAGTTCAGGTTTCAGGAGGGACTGTATGAGACGATGCACCTGTTGGCTTACGTGTCCATTCACCATCTGCTGCTGGCTAAACTTACGCACACACAGCACTCGCTGGACCAACACAAATCCTGTGCCAGCACTACAAAACGCTGTAATGAAATGCTTTATGCAAATGCTGAAATCGGTTCCATAAATTGTCTAAATTTTGATTGTGAGGGTATTCAGTGTGTATCTCAGATGCTGTGGCCATGTATAGCCCACAGTCTATTCAGATGATTCTGATGATTTATGCTGCACACGAAAAAGTACAGTTTAGTAGACATTATGAAAAAAGATGGATGTTCATTTTTGGAATTTGCAATTAAACAGTGATCTTAAAATTTCATCTTCACCCTAAGGCGTCTTTGGGGCATGCCCTGACATTTGTGTTTTTTTCAGGTTCTTATATGGAGTTAACTTGTTAACAAAGATCTGGCGGAGGAACCATGCCTCACTTTGTCTCCTTAACCAATCACCTACTTCCTAAAACTTATTCAGGCAGACCAGCCCTCTAGCAGTGTTCTTCTCATTCTTTCGAACCACCCTCCCTCCCTCTATGTTCTCGCTTCCCATTCACAATCTTATAACCCTCTCTTCACTCCTAGGTTGAATCAGGGGGTCAAATCAAAAATATTACAGAGACAGTCTCCCACTCTCTGGGCATTATCGCAGGACGCCCGATTAACCTACCTACCTGTTTACTGTTTATCCTCTTACTTCTCTTCCCCTTCATCCCACTGTTCTCTTACCATCCCCTTCATCCCTACATCCCTACTATAAAGTCTAGCTCAAAGTGTGGCATGGTCCATGCTGGTGAAAAAGTTATTAAAGGCTAAAGTCTGATGACACTGTATTCAGCACAAACTGTGCTACAATAATATGCAAGCAGCATGTATGTACAGTATGATGCTTTTGGCTATTTATAACAAAGGATATGTGTGGTTAGCAAAAAAAATACAAAAATAAATTAAAGGGATTGTTCACTCAAAATTAAAATGATGCTAAGATCTTTATGATCTTTTTGCTTCTGCCGAACACAAAAGAAGATATTTTGAAGTTGGAAACCTGTAAGCATTGACATCCATTTGTTTTTCGTACTATGTTTTAATTTTTCTCTTAAATATATTATCTTGTGTTTAACAGAAGAAAGAAACTTAGAGGTTTGAAATCACTTGATGGTGAGTAAATGGTGGATGAGGAGATTCCCCCCCAAAATATGTAAAGTGCTTTGAGTGTCTCAGAAAAGCACTAGATAAATGTAAGGAATTATTATTATTATTATTATTATTATTATTATTATTGTTGTTATAAATAGTTTGTACTAGGAATGTAACGATTCACAATATTAATCTCAACATTCACGATTTAGTTATGATTTTTCAACAAAATTATTTGAGACACATTTAAGGTGAACAAGTGCCCTTTCATTTATTCCTCAAATGCTGCACAAAAAGAAAATATTTTCTACAATAACTAAATTGAGATGGCTGGTGTGGAGAGGAAAGCCTTTCCTAAACTAGAGAGCAGTGTTTACAGAGGTGTTCAATAGGCCCTCTGCTCCAGGGTACTGGCCACTGGCATAAATTATATTATATAAATTATAATATATAATACACGATATGATAAGCAAATTATTAAAAGATGCGTAAAGTAAATTGAAAAAGAGAGGATAAAAAAGGAGTTCTAGTTCTGTAACAGCACAGCTTTCTCTTTCAGTCTGAAAAACATCTTCACACTTTCGCTATGAAAACAATGATGCACGGTGTGATCTCTGCAGCACTCGTCAGAGCAAGCAGAGATGCCAATGATTGGGCCTATTAATAGTTTTTTGCATATAGACGTCTGTGACAGTAGTTTTTTACTGTGCTGCATCATATTTGTTGTTCTGTTAGTGTTAGTAAGCGTCTTTTTGCAGTATTTGCACACAGTTAGTGTTTTGTCTGGCGCACCTCACCGCTGTCATTTTAGTCTGCCGTCGCACCTCTTGCTCTCCGCTGATTTGCAGGTAAAGCAAGTTTGCACCTGTAAACACAGCCCCCCCTCTGTTCAAAACATGTATCGCGATTCATTCAACATTTGTACTGGTTTGAATCTTCACATATTTGAATAGATTTTCAGCCGGCTCATGGTGAATCATTACATCCCTAGTGTGTATAATTAAATTTTAGGGTAGACTATCCCTTTAAAGTCACCTTTAAAGTTCCATGTAGTCAAAGAAACTATTCCGATGCAGGAGACATGTTTGCACATGTGTGGAAGCTCAGTTTCTGAAGACCAGAGGAACTGTTTTTCCTATGTTTTCTATTTCAGATGCCGTATGTTCATTAAGTTGTGATGTTTAATGAAGCTTTTCAAAAGCAAACTTGAGCTATGCAGTGAACTATTGGTTTAAACTATGAAAGTGCTTTGCTGGCAGATAAAAAGATGTATGTTTGTGAGGAAATATTGTATATTGTATTATTTATAACTAAATAACACATCTCTTGAGAATAGTTCTAGTCTCTGTTACACACAAAGAAGCACTCTATTAGCATTTACTAAGGGTTTAATGATATGTATATTTGCATTGAACCATCTGGTATTAAGTGGCTTACGGTTCAGTAAACATTACGATATGAATGATTTTCCAAGTTTTTGGAAAATATATAAATTTCTTGGAGTTTTCCACTGCATGTGATCCAGCAAATATGTGGGCACTGAGTAAAGGTTAATATAAAAAATAGCTAATTTCTTTAACTACTACAATATTGGGCACCTATATGCTGTATACTATGACATATTAGTGGCAAATTTTCCAAGCTATAAGACATTTTCCAGGGAAACCAGGTTGTTCTGCTTGTTTTATAAGACACTGCAGCTGAACACACTTTAGTATTCCTCTGCAACATCACAATCCACCTGCTGATTTGAAGGAACAATTCAGGACTGTTGCAGGAAGACAGCGGGAAAATGCCATCTGGGTCTTTTTCCATTGCAGTATTAGGTGCTGTGATGGACACTGAGAGCCCATTAGCAGCTGGAAGACTGTGAGCGGGACAGAAATCAGTTTTGAGGTGAGCGTTTGGTCTGCGGGGACTGATAACCATCGGGTGTTGTTTAAAATTAGAAGGAGATGAGTTGTTGAGCGAATGACTTTAACTGTGGTGGTCGAATCTGTCTTTTAAAGCACTGGTGTGTAATTTGTTCAAGAGAACGTTCCGTCCAAATCGCTGTGCAATCTTTCCTGAAGTTTTGTTTCTGTTGTCTGTCTTTCACACACTTTGCAAATTGTAAGTCAGAGAAATCACTTAGTGCCTTTCAACCAACCTGCATTTAAATGCTGATAATAATAATAATAAAAATTCCTTACATTTATATAGCATTTTTCTAGACACTCAAAGTACTTTTTACACATTGGGGGGAAATCTCCTCATCCACCACCAGTGTGCAGCATCCACCTGGATGACGCGACGACAGCCATATTGCGCCAGACCGCACACCACACACCAGCTGATGAATAGGGCAACAAAGATTGATCTTTAAATTAATTAGTTATTGCACATAACCACACTTAGAGATTTAATAAATTGATAGGACTGTAAACAGAATCAATAATTAATAATTTAACACAACAATTTAATGACTAGTGGCGACACAGTGGCTAAGAAGAAGACCAGATGGCCTTTCTGTGTGGAGTTTGCAAAGACAAGATGCAATGAAGGTCAACTGGATGAACTAAATTGGCCGTAGTGTGTGAATGGAAGTGTGCATGTGTGTATGTTTCCCAGCACTGAGGGTTGTACTCTCACTGCTGGGTTGCGGCTTTATAAGCATCCACTGTGTAAAACATAAGCAAGAGAAATTGACAGTTCATTCCGATGTGGCGACCCGTGATAAAGCAGGGAATAAGACGAAGGAAAGTGAGTAAATTTAATGACTAATAAGTGATGCACACTCAGATGTAAACACTTGTGACTACTGCATGTGTGCATACATGTGAGCAAATAGTTTTTGTTACTGTAATTTTAAAATAATAATAATAATATTTTAACATTATATTTAATGGAGCCTTTCTGAACACCCAAGATCATCTTACAGTACACACATTGGAAAACAAATGAGAGTAGGTAGACAAAACTTAACAGCAGTACTAACACAAAAAACATATCTGCATACAAACATCAGAGATACAATAAAAGCATAATAAGAAAAATTCATAGGAAAGTCTGGGTAAAAACAGTCTCAACTAAAAAAGTAAAAGAGTCTTTAAAAGATGAGATTTAAAACTGTGAAGGTTATCATTGTTCTGTATATCAGGGGAAAGAGAGTTCCATAGACGAGGAGCTGCAGATCTAAAGGATCTTGCTCCCATGGTACTTAAACGTGTACGCAGTGACACAAGAGAAATTGTGTGAGAAGATTTGAGAGTGTGGGAATACGTTTAGATGTGGTGAAGGTCAGTAAGATATGGTGGAGCAAGGTTATGAAGTGCCTTAAATGTGAGAAGCAGTATTTTAAAGCCAATTCTGTATTTTACAGGCAACCAGTGCAAATTGGGTACTATATACTTTGCTAAGCAATGCAAACAGTGTGCGTACCCTCATAGAAAACAATGTTTACAAAAACACTGCAATGTGGCACAGTGTGGCTGATTTGTTTTACATAATTGTTGCCAATTCATTTCAGATAATTAATGATTTGATAATACAACAAAACACAAAACAACACAACACATGACCTCTTCTGTTTCTCCCAGCATAGTAGCAGAAAGCAGCAGCGTTTTTTCTTGCATCTGTTGTGTTTTGTGAGTAAGCCGATTATTGACAATTAATCAATCAATTATCAATTAATCATTGACGTTTCCGGTGTGGATACTGCGGTTTGTCCCCAGACAGATATATGTTATTAACTTATTCATTGTGCTAATTTCATGTATCCACTTTTATTTTGGAGTTATGCTTTTGAATATGTTTCCATATGATTTGATCGCTTGGTAGCGATAAAATTATATGTTCAGGTGATGCATGCTATATGCGCCCAAATGGACCAGCTGTTAGAGTGCATAACTGTCATAACTGTTAATGTGCATCTGTGACATGGTTTTTGGAGTTGTGCATGAAAAGGCATAGTGCTAATAACCTTGTGATATCTGAGGAGCAGTGGAAAATTAATAGCATGTCGTTAACCAGAAATAGAAGTCTTTATAGACACATCATTGTATGACGGCTCACTCATCAATCATATGAAGAGGATATGTTTGTAGGTCTTTTTGAATTTATTATTTAATTATTAATTTATGACGATGTACCTGACTTATTTTTCCCAGCTGTATGATTTAAGTACCTTTTTATTGGAAATGTGGCATAGCAAGTGCATTTACAAATGCCAATACAAAACTAAATTATAGTGATATGAGTTTTTCTAACCTCATTGGGTTAATATCCAACTTTTTGTTAATCTTAAATCTAACTTTAGTCTTTTCTTTAATTAGAATTTTAAGTTGTGAGGTGAAAACAGGGATAAAATGCTAGAAAACAACAACAAAAAAAAACTTGTAACATTTAAAGTACTACACACTACACAAATGGGCTTTTTTTTACTAAAGCAAACCAAATTTAACAAGTTTATGAAATTAAAACAAGAGAAAAATGCTATGGTGCCAAAAAAAAAACATTTAATTTAAATGTATTCTTAATATTTTTTATTCCTTGGTTAGCATAAAACGACAATTGTGTGACTCTTATGAGCTTGAAAAATGCAAAGGGCTAAGCGCAATACACTTCATTAAAAATATTCAGCTTTTGTTTTCCGAGAAAGTTTGTCATGTTTACAGGATTTTAGACAACTTAAAAAAAAAGAAAAAAAAGATTCAAATTCAAAATACACACATGCACGCACATTTATTTTGAGAATTATGGGCACACAAGATTTTATAGGTTTCCATTGTTTGTATGCTGTACAAACTGTATTTTCCATCCCTCTTCTGTATGTTTCATAAGCCTTATGAAAATGGGGACATAAAAAATCTCCTCATAAGTAACCTTTTCTTTGTAATACCTGTGTCATTCCCACGCCAATATACAAGTTTGTGTCCTGATGATACAAAACACACACATGCACACACGCATGCACGCAAACACACACACACACACGCAGACTCATTTCCCATTACATCCTTGCACACATTCTTAATAACCTCTCCATGCTTTACAGACAGACAGCAGAAGATAGGGACATCGATTTCTCTCCTCCCTTTCCCCTTATGAGCAGTATTTCAGTCGTCAGGGCTGTGGAGAAGAAGAAGTTGTGCTCGAGAGAAGTTATGTATGTTATTAAGGGGAGCTTCTCCTGAGAGCTGAGGGATAAAGCTCTTTTCAGCACAAGACCTGATGGAGTTAATATCACGGCAGCTGGAGATCAGCCCTGCATTTCTGTGGGTAATTATAGTCGGGTGGCAGCAAGGACGGCCGGCTGGGTCTGCTGGCGCTGTGGCTGTGAGATGAGGGACCCTAAGCCTCGCAGGCGTCCATCCTCGGGATGTCTAAGCTTTAGCGCCGACGTTCAGCGTTCTGCCTCCAGCATCCCGTGTTTATATGGAAACAGGTCAGCCGTGCGGAGGGTGGGGATGAGGAGTGATGGGGGGTGTTTGGGGCTTAGTGGAGCTGACAGTCAGAGACAACACAATTACACAAGCTCATACACACAGGCTTATCCAAAAACACATTTACGGTCATGCAAGTGCACCGAAAAAACAAGGCCGCATTTGATGAATGAATATATAAATAAACCTCTGATGGTGCTTTGATGATATACAGAGACTCATAAAGTAGATTCAAGTCACTTAATAGCATTAATATTATGCAATTTATTTTGTTAGTGTGTATCTGTCTTCATGCAAATATCACGTTAAGTCAGACCTAAATGTTGTGTTTCATTTCCTTAATTTCATCCACTAATATTAAGACACTTATCCAACCACTTTGGCCATTTACATCTGAATATTTATTTATTTATTTTGCTTGCTTGCTTGTTTGTTTGTTTGTTTGTTTGTTTGTTTGTGTTTTTTTATATTCTATTAATGTAGCATTTCAAGCAATTATTCTTTTTTTGTTAGTTTTCTTTGCTTGTTTGGTTTGTTTGTTAGTTTTCTTTGCTTGTTTGTTAGTTTTCTTTGTTAGTTTTTTGGTTCGTTCATTCGTGCATGTGTTCATTCATTCCACCTGTTTTGATGTTTTGTTAGGTAAACATCTTTTAGTTTATTTATTTATTTATTTATTTATTTATTTATTTATTTAGTTAGTTTGTTAGTTAGTTGTTTTAATAAATGCCACCTGTATTTGATTAATGATATGTATAATGATTAAGGATTTGTTAATGATACTTTACTCATTTTGTTAGTAATGTAGTGATCAGATATTGTGAAATGTGGCTTAAGTGCCCAAATACTTTTTACTGCTTTACCAACTTCACATACCACGATGCATATATCAGAGTTCACAATAAGAATATAAAGTAGACATCTTTCTTCCAGCTCCTCTCATATCTTGATTTTAAACATCTCTGAGACCAGTTCAAGACCCTTTCTGTCCGTCTCCATCATGCAACCATCATTCCTGCATTTGATCTCTGTCCCAAATGGCACAAGCGCAGATCAGCCGCACACAAATCCTCAGTCGTTAATGCTGGTTTATGGTTTTTACTGCTAATGCGAATTGAAAGAAGGGCCCCCGGGTTGCGTGACTGGGCCTCTGGCGATAGTAAAAGAGCAAATGTACATTTTCATAGGTTATTAGGCATTGATTTTCTGAGGATTAAGAGGTCTCGTAACATTAAGCACTATGAATTTAAAATGCACGCTGTAATGCTGTTATCAGCTTAACAGAGAGACTGAGACACATGCATACTGTACACTCTAACATGTGCATGCATTGTATCATTTTGTATTTGTTATCATTTCATTTAACATTACAGCTACCAGAATTTTGTAACTACTGGAATGGCCATAGCAGTCATTCCAAATGTACCAAATGATTTTCGTCAGGTCATACTTCCATATGAAGCATCTATTGAGGTTAAACTCCTGAATAAAACTCCAGAATGGTATTATATTATATTTTTGCAATATTTAATTGTGTAAGAGCTTTCATCACTTTTTGTCCTGTTAATGGGAGAACGTTTTTCACTGCAGTTAAAATACCTAGTCTGAATGCAAACAAAAATGGATCAAAGCAGAATTAAAAAAAAGTGAATTGGGGTAATAATTGCATACATTTTTTAGATCTTAATGAAAAACACATAAATATTTAATATATTGGTGGAAAATGGCTGATTCGTAAGGTTTCATATGATTTCATTTGTATGAAAACATAAAATTTTAAAAGGAGACGTCCCCCAAAATCCCACCCTAAACACAACTGTCAGTGGAGAATGAGAAAATCATAATAAAATGTAAATATAAGATACAAATTTATATAAACATTATACAAATTAATTTAAAATTGTCATGAGATTGTGTTGGAAAATGTGTTACTTCACTGAAAACCACAGAAGCTGCAACTAGCTAATAACATTTACAATTTCAAATCAATACTCTATCGATATTATATCATATACTGTAATAACTAATAAACCAATATGCATTTAAATGAGTAAAAATGTTTATGGACATAAATAAATGAAAATATATAGCCTACACTGAAATAATCATCAGTTTGACCAGAGGAGGTCATTTGAGGTAAAATTACTCTGAACTCTTTTGCGTTTTGTAATTTTTATAAAACAACAATGCTAGTACACTCTTTACAGAGAAGTCAGGGTACCACATTTATATGGGTTTTAGTTTATTACTCTTCTTTATTTTCCATGTTCTCGTTTTGTTTGTATTTTTTCATACTCGTCCTCCTTGTGTGACTATTGTAGCAGTCTGTAGATGAACTTCTCCCCAAATTAGCCTCTTTATTATCCCAGGCTATGAGCATGGAGTGTAAACACCCTGAGGGCCACTGTCTCTATCCACTGCACACTTCATTTTTTTTGAGTTGCTGCAATTGGCAAGTGAGTCTGAATGCTTCATTGAATGGCATCCCAGAATTTGACTGACAGAATGAGACTTTATTGGAACATCAAGGTCGATCAATGGTTGTTTTCGACTTTTAAATGATAAAAAAAATCTGTATTATTCTATTGTGGCATCAAGCTATTGTAATTTCAAGACCAGTTCTGGTGCTGCAAGCCGACGCTTGTTTATGTTTGCGGTCTTCAGGGGTATTTGGTAAATAATCCACAAATGTTCTGAATCATTCTAGTTGAATGGCATGTATTATAAACCTTGAGCATCATACAAGGGAATTGTTTTGCCTGGAGGTGCTGGCCACAGATCTATAGTGTATCTGTGTTGTGAAGGCAGGAATAAAAGGCCCATGCTAAGCTTTGCAAGTTTTACAATCGACTTTAAATTGCTTTCACGTGTTACATATTAACTGTATAGTTCACCAATTATATATACTCTTCATTCTGTAGACAAAAGAAGGTCTTGAGTAAATTATAATGGACATATAATTGGTGTTTTAACTTTCATATAACAATGGCTTCAAAAATAACAAAAACAGGCACAAGGAATTACTTTCAATACTCCACGATTTGTGAGCTATATTCCAGGACCCCTAAAGCCATTGAGTAAATCAATAACTGAATTTTCAATCATTTATCAACTGATAATCTTCCTCTCCAGTGAGCTGAAGTTTCTTCACAATCAGTCCTTTCCAGTGAACCAGTTGATTGTATTCAAAAAAATGGACTGAATGATTCATACACAAACCTTTAAAGTCTTGAAATACTACATACAGTATAAGTCATGTGGACTATACATTTGCTGTGTCCTTTAATGTTTTCTTTGAAATGACACTAAAATGCTTTAAAGGTACAGTCTTTTAAGCGGTTTCAAACAACACAGTGTAGTACTGTAATGATTTGAGTTCACTGACACTCAAATGAGAAGTCATTTGAGCTGGGTGATGACTTATCTTCTATAGAATTATTGTTATTTGTTTTTTAAACAAAGCAGCATGATGTAGCAACACTCCTATATCTCTTTTATTAAAATACATGGGTGAAATACTATACATAAACCTACCCAGATCTATCAGGATTTTTGCAATGGCTTATTGCAAGAGGGAAAATGAATGTTTTAGCCATATAACATTGGTTAATGAAAAAAATGCTGTCAAAAACGTTATAGTTTTTTTTTTATTAACATTGCAAAAGTATATATACATTTACACATACATATACATCACCTATATTTACAAATACATGCAATGGAAGCTAGGTTACTGATTGTTAGATTCCTATCTTATCCTTCTCTCTACCCTTCATCTATCCATCAATCTCAGGTGAGCAACTGGCAAGTTTGAATGTACAAGCCAAATTTGATGTCCCTGTCACCCTGTACGGGTTTATTATAATGACTATCTGGCTGTACATTATCCCACACTTGAACTCAGTTTGAGTGTCTGTCCTTCAGTGTGACTGAATAGTATCAGCGCAAGTAAATAATGAAGTCTGTTTTCCTAGAAAAGCGGCAAGTTGAAACAACAGAGGATGAATAAATGAAAGAATATCTGACATGTGGTTCAAACGTAGCAACACAAACTCTTCATTAGTTTTGTAGGCCGATGAAAGACTCCCATTCTCTGTGGATTTTGCGTGCTTAATTAACGCGAGGCTTCTTTTAATGTTTATGCGCATGAAGTCGTTGTGTACATCAGGCGCAGTTAAAAGCAAATTCATTTATTGTTTCTCTCTCTCTCTCTCTCTCTCTCTCTCTCTCTCTCTCTCTCTCTCTCT